>CAJHZI010000425.1:1220000-1400000 GCA_905160935.1 Enchytraeus crypticus
AGAACTTGCCTATCGGACCTCTCACCAGCTGTAACATTCAGAAAAGGTATATCAGGGACACAATAGAAGAGCTAAATGGCTGAATGAAAATACTGAACATGTTAACTCAAATATTGCGTATAAAAATGAAAAATATCGAAATTAATATTACAAGCTTTTTGCTAATGCATATGTGCATAATTATGGAATAATGTAGGCCAATTGCGCCGTTAGAAAAACTGTCGGACGCTAAACGGTAGGACCTTACTAATCCCCTCAAATTGTCAAGTAGGCCTAATGGAATTAGCAAATCCTCGAAACGGGCATATGTGAGATTAATCTCAGTGGTAACCTGTAAATATAAGCTGACATCCAAATTGTATTCACGTGGATGATCAGGTTTACAGAGAGATAATGTGTGTCAAGTTTATTATCATTTTAGCAAGTGTTGTTCCTATATATCCAAGCTGTTATTTTATTCATCTTTACTCTACATTGCAAACTTTAAGTAGATCTAGATCTTCTGAAATACAACATCTTGCCAGAAGAGTGTTTTTCTTTCATTGTACAAATAGCGTGCCTGAGTAAACTAGTATCAGAAGAAAATTAATTACAGATAATAATCTTTGTCGCTTCTAAAATAAGGGTGAATTAATAAGACGCCTCGTGCCATAGAAATATGGATACGCTTCTGAGGCTGCAGTAATTGTGCTAAATTAAGAGGGAGACGCAGGTTTGCCATTAATGCTAATAGCTTATTGGAGACAATTCATCGACATTTGCGTGTCAAGTATAACACGTTGTGTGAAATTAACACCTGATTCCTATCGAATCATCTCTCTCTCTCTCTACTCAGTTTTCAGTGATTTTAATAGCTTGAAGGGATATTGTCCGCCATATTTGAAGTAGTGACGATCATGATGCCGTTTACTTATTCAAGGCTGTATCGTCTTTCTTGATTCTAGACATTTAAATGGCTTCGGAAAGATTGCATTACATAACTGTTTCTCTGAATGATTGAATATTTGATTTATTGGCTGATTCAGAGTTAGACGTGTAATTTAATAAATTTTTGGTTAACTATATTCATCTAAATATAACTTATTTAAATAAATTCGACTCCGAAGATACTGGAAGAAATTAAAGTTTCTTCAAATTCCTGTCAGATTAATCGTATTAGCTGAGCTTTTTGCTATTATTGAGCAACAATAATTAAATCCCAGTACCAGGAAAAACATCGCAGAGTAACAAAATCTATGCAAAAATAAGAAAAAGTGTAAAAGCAGAGTCTTAAAAATTGTATTACTTCTTGCTAATCGTCAATCCAAACTAATCCCTATCTATGTTTTCTCTCCACGTATTGTACAATATTCTTCTGTCTCAACGGCTAATCACGCTTTCTGATAAATGAAACGTCTATAACAGTTTTGCGTGTGACAAGATCACAGGTCTGTCTGTTGTTTGTAAGATTTTCTTCTTCTGATGTCGGGCTTTGTTATACACACCGCTGAATTGCTAATGAATTCAATAAAATTCTCTAGTAACTCTATCCCAGCAATTTAGATCTAAGATTGCCTGTAAGGCTTATTATACCTAAATACTTTTAGTTTCAAATATATATATATGAATCTTTATTGCACCATCAAAACGTTGTAGCAAGTTACATACAATCAACAACAAAATACCAAAAGTGTAAAAAATACAAATACAACTGCATTGAAATAAACAAACAAAAAATAAAATAAAATAAAACCATCTACTGATTTTGAATAGAGTTATTTGACACATCAATTTCGCATTGGTTCAATATTATTGTTTAGATTCATGCTCTTTAGAATGGACTACCAGCACAATTAAATCAGCTTATATCTTTGGTGGTCAATGTTTTCAATGTTCAGTCCACACCATTATATTATTATATCGACGCAAATAGATGAACCCTTAGTAAACATCAATCCATGATTATATCTATGACTTTAAATGCCATTTTTTAAACCCCGTACATTTAGTAGACAATTGGTCGATAATCCAAGTCACCAGTCCTGTGAATGTTCAAAATTGGACTCTCTGATTAGCTCTACTACGCCATTGATCCCTGAACCTTACAAACGATTATTTACAATTTCATGACGTTAACTGCTGTTCTACCAACTCTATGTTCTACCCAATATCCACTAGTAAATAAATACACCACTTAGCTTTGACAATATGAGCTCTGGATATCAAAATAACATGGAATTAATATGATACGGATAACATATTTACCTGCAGCCAACTGACTGTGAATTGCTCTACACCCCGTTACAACATCTCTACCGTACACTTTAGACTCCAATTCCTCAGTAATAACGGAAATATAATTAAATGCCTTGCATGTTAAATCAAATCAAACCAAATCATTTTATTGCAGACACATACAGGTCCATATAACAAAGAAAAATAGAAACTAAAAAGAAAATGTAACGAACAGAAAGAAAAGAAATCCTAGAAACAACTGTACAGTTAGAAATTATAAGGTACAATAAATAATTTGCCCGGTTTCAGGCTTTTTAAAATTTCATGTTAAACTCTCTACACGGAAAAAATCGTCTAAGTTTACGCAAAGGAAATGTAAATAATTAAACTTAAGTAGTCATTGTTACGTTTCGAATGCAAAGGAAATATTAGTTTTTAAACTTAAATAATAAACTCCTTACTACGTCGGGATTGGAAACGAAATCAAGAGACAAAAGGAAGAAGAGAATAGACTGAGGAGATAAACGGACAGTTATTATTAATAATAATCCTTTGAAGCTTGTCTCGGAGGTACTGCATATGAAGGCTGCCAGGTACTGTGAGTGGCGCATGCAGCCTACTTGTCTTTGGTGGGGACGAATTTTTAATATATTAACATAAAACGAATGTTATTTACAAATATTCAAAAATTGTCTTTTCACAAAATTCTGATGTCTTTCTCGAAGCTTGAGAAACCGCCCCGAAACTTTCACTTCTCAGCCCCCATTTCTCTTTCAGAATTCTGCGGAGACGAAATAATGATTTGCAAAACGCATCCTGACCCAGTGCCGGTGAGTGTTTGCTGTAATCCCAGTCATCAATCACCCAGTCATGAGCCTGGCTCCCATCTCCTGCCTTCTGATGCTCCAGTACAACGTATAGTACAGCTTTCTGTACTGAGTCTGTCCTTCGTAGTCCTACTTTCTCCAACCTCCTGATGCCAGTACAAATTCTAGTACTGTCCTTCGTAGTCCTATCTTCTCCAACATTCTGATGCGACAGTACAACTTCTAGTATGGCTCAGCTTGTACTGTGTCTTACATAATTTTGCCGTCCACAATCTCTAGTACTGCTGTACACTGATAGTACTGTATTGTACTTGTACTATGTATAACAGTGCATAGACTGGTGTTACAAGTCTCTCGTCTTCCTAAACAGTATAATTAAGTTACTTTAACACTGTGAAATCTGTAGTAGAATTTATATTGATGAATTCACAACAAAAACAGTATGGCGTCAGATTTACTTCTGACGCTATTCTGGATAAACCTTTTTAAGTAGCAATATAAATTATTCAACTTCAACTGGTATTTCTACCTTATGAACCAATAAATCTGTTGTTATTTGGATTTATATTGCTGCCAATATTATCATGATTAACATAGAAATAATTTACATGCAATTATGTAAAGGAATTAACGGGAAAATAACTACAAAGGCCTAATTAAAGTTGGTGAATACATAATATTATTTAAGTGATCAATTCGAGTGCTTTCTAGTCTGTCTAACTAGACTGAGACTGGAAATTGTGCTTTTAGAATCTGCAACGTTAACAAAACGACAGAGAGACGGGGAGAAAGAGAGAGAGAGGGAGAGATAGAGATAGAAAGAGATAGAGAGAAAGAGAGAGAGGTGGACCACTGCAGCTGCAGACAGTTTACAAAATGGCAAGCAGACACAAAGAGAGAGACATATATATATATATATATATATATATATATATATATATATATATATATATATATATAGAGAGAGAGAGAGAGAGAGAGAGAGAGAGAGAGAGAGAGAGAGAGCGATAGAGAGAGACGACAAAGGCATAGAGAGAGAAAGAGAGAGATAAATAGAGATCGAGAGAGATCGAGAGAGAGGTGGATTAACAGGTGGACTACTGAAGCTGCTCTGACGCTGCTGCTCTTATGCTCATATCCAAGTGAAGCACCTGCCACATCTGACAGAGTCAGTCTCACGGTGACCTACAGTCAATCATCAAAGCTTCCCAAATGTCAGCCGACATTGTAGTCCATTCGCATGAATATTCATCACTCTTCGAGGGTTGCGCACTAAGACTCTACTGAAAGCGCCTGACAAACCTCTGTTGGAGTCGAATTAGCTTAAGACTGGCTTTACTTCCAAACGTTGTCACTAACTGGCAATGAATAGATTAAATGTGTAAAGAATATGAGTAATTGATTCAGGAGGACTGCATTCAGAGTTTACTTTATCATGACATTTTATTTTAAAGGAAGCGGTTTGCTTTAAAAAAACAACCTGAATGCTATTTAGTTATCCTGGTGTGTGCGAGGTAATTTTTGATATTGCGTTACTTAGTGAATGAATATATACAGTGTATCAGTAAGAGTAAAGGAAATTATCAACTACCAAGCAACAAGTTGATATTAATATTTATATTACATGTTCCGCTAAATTTATCTTGGCAGATAATTATGACCTATCTCTCTTAGTGCACTGCCTACTGGCAGGTCCATGGTACATAACGCCTCCACTCTTCTCTGTCTTCCGCCTTCCTCTTCATTTCCACATATGAGTTGGGTCTTTAAATCATCTAACATACCTAATCTCGGCCTGCCCCTGCCTCTTTTTCCTTCCATTCTACCTTCTATGACCTCTTTTAATAGACCTTCCCCCCTTAGAATGTGTCCTATCCATCTCTTCTTCCTATTTCTTAATACATTTATCAACTGTCTATCTGTGCCAACTCTCTCCAGGACTTCCTCATTTGTGAAGATCCTACTGCATATTTCTGTCTCACATTTCCCATCATCGGTTATAGTATGACCCAAATATTTGAAACTCCTTACCTGTTCCAATTTCGTACCATTTATTATGATATTAACACCTTTATTATTGGACACTCTCATAACCTTGGTCTTTTTTATATTAATCTTCATGCCATATCTTAGGGCAGTATCATTCAGCCTATCCATTATCTTCTGCAATCCAATCTCGCTGCCCGCTACCATTCCTTGGTCATCTGCAAATCGTACATCTTGTAACAAATTCCATCCTACTTTTATTCCTTCTTCCAAGTCTTCCATGGCTTCCTCCATCATTGCCTCAGCGTAAATGTTAACAGCAGCGGCGAAATGCTACAACCTTGTCTTACTCCACGTCCTATTTTGCCTTCTTCTGAGTATTCTTGTTGGATTTTGATTACTGCTCTTTGATTCATGTACAAGTGCAAAATTAGTCTTCTCTCTCTCCAGTCAATTCCTATTCTTTTCAAGATATTCATCATCGTTATCCAATCAATCCTGTCAAAGGCCTTCTCGAAGTCTACAAAGCCTACAAAAACGTCATTACCATATTCTAAGCTTCTTTCGCAAAGAACCCGCAGTACTCCTATTGCTTCTCTTGCGCCGCATCCTTTCCTAAAACCAAATTGTGTCTTGCTCAGTATCATCTCTGCTTTCGACTCAATGCGATTATTTACTATCTTTAATAAGATCTTCGATGCATGAGGTATTAAGCTGATTGTTCTGTAATCCGAACACTCCACAGCATTGGCTTTTTTGGGAATTGGAATCATCACTGACATCAAATTATGGCCTACACTACGGATTTTATTGAACCTAATTAATAATTAATGGAAATGTTTGTATTTTTTTTATTTATTTTATTTAAATTCGGAATATGTAAGTGCCACTTGTGGGCCTTTATTTCCGTTCATGCGCTCTAACTGTCTATTGTGTATGCCAATTGTGATATGCGTATAATAAATGAAATAAAGTCCAAATGAATTCAGCGCAAATTATAAATTCATGGAGCTGTGTGTAAGCTCCATGAATTTAAGTAATAATTATCATTAATTAATAAGTGACTCAATGAATTAATCAATCGGACCGTCAATCAATAAAGCCAGTGAGTGCAACTACAATGACTAGTACTTGACAAAATGTAACAGAAACGCTAAATGAACTATATACTACGTACGAAATGGCCTAAAGCCATAGGCTATAATTATTACCGTCACCTAGACCTCTACAATGCTAGAGAAAGAATTTTCAACAACAATATAGAGCTACGAACCTCTCAATCAATATAATTTTAGTAGAGTCTTTGGAATAGCTGCATTTACCGATGGATTCAATTGTTGGTTACCCAACTAGTTGAAATAGTGCAGCATACACCTAAAAGTGTTGATTCCGGGACATTAAACAATAGACCAATCGTTATAGCTGGTATAGCTAATGTTCACTTCAGTTTCCTCACTCGAAAGCAATGTCAGTGACGAGCGAGCCCAGGATTTGAACCCCGCACATACTGATTCGCGATCGAATATCTTACCGACATCGCCTCTTGCTCCAGCCAGTGGTGATGTTAATTGCACGTGTTGTAAAAGGTGTCATAGCATAAACTGAGAAAGGCAACGGGAAACCACATCAGAAGCCATTTCTCACTAGCTACAGGCTACATAAGCTATACATTAGATAAGGCATAGCCTTTTGTAAAGGGATTTACTTTCTTTATCTATGGAGTGCTCTATTTGGAGAGTGAAAGCAGACTCATGAGTAGGAATATGTACCTTGGACCTGCCCATTGGCAGAACACTAGAAACTGAGATACCGAAGAGAACTGGATAACTTAGATGCTCTCATATACGCCTCTGCATTAACATCGTTATTTTGATAATGAAATCGACTGTCTAAAATAAATGTCAAAGCCGTCAGTAAATAAATGTCAAAGCCGTCAGTAAATAAATGTCAAAGCCGTCAGTAAATAAATGTCAACGCCGTCAGTAAATAAATGTCAAAGCCGTCAGTAAATAAATGTCAAAGCCGTCAGTAAATAAATGTCAAAGCCGTCAGTAAATAAATGTCAAAGCCGTCAGTAAATAAATGTCAAAGCCGTCAGTAAATAAATGTCAAAGCCGTCAGTAAATAAATGTCAAAGCCGTCAGTAAATAAATGTCAAAGCCGTCAGTAAATAAATGTCAAAGCCGTCAGTAAATAAATGTCAAAGCCGTCAGTAAATAAATGTCAAAGCCGTCAGTAAATAAATGTCAAAGCCGTCAGTAAATAAATGTCAAAGCCGTCAGTAAATAAATGTCAAAGCCGTCAGTAAATAAATGTCAAAGCCGTCAGTAAATAAATGTCAAAGCCGTCAGTAAATAAATGTCAAAGCCGTCAGTAAATAAATGTCAAAGCCGTCAGTAAATAAATGTCAAAGCCGTCAGTAAATAAATGTCAAAGCCGTCAGTAAATAAATGTCAATAGCATAATCATTTTTACAAGCCACAAGGAGCTTCCAACACATTCATTTCTTGCGGCGACACTTGAAAGCTGTATTCATGATGTTTCGATATTATTCATTAGTTTTAAAATTGAATCATTTGTCTGACTTTTTCGCTTATTTACTTGAGTACCCGGTTTTATGTCACTTGACTAATTTCGTTAATGAGGAATAATTTATATATATACTAATAAAGATATATAGTTACATAGAAATAATATTGACTTATTTTAATTTAAAAGCGTAACGATTAGTCAAAAAATTGCCTAATCTATTTTGAGTTTTTCCAATCAAAACGATCAAATCGCTTAAAACTAATAATCTTCGGGAAATCTTAATCATTTAGGAAATATATTATAAATGCTAATTTTGCAACTTTTCTAAAAACTTTCGTAAATCCGCAAATTGCAGCAACGACGTGAAAATCTTGGGCTATCGACAAAACATTTGGAGAGGCTCGTACGTCGTTGAAAAGGGATTAGTACATTAGTGCGACAGAGCGGAGCAATGCTAAGGATCTTAGCCGCAGAAGATGTTACTCAAATTACCATTGCGATGACCAGATACTGGAGCAACTGCATGTACCATATCGATTACAACAGTTTAGGTTATTCTTGCTGCATTGCTACATTGTTTATATCCAAAAAGTCTCACTATATATAGTGCTTGCAAGTAAATAAAAAAGCTAATGCTAACGTCAGTTTTCTCAATCGAAAGCGATGTCCGAGACGGGCCAGCCCAGGATTTGAACCCCGCACATACTATCCGCGGTAGAATATCTTACCGACGTCAAATGAAACATTGTTTAAGTGAATGTGTAGTTGCTAACGTCTGCGTCAATATCGAAAGGAATTTTGTCTGAGACGTTTCGATAGGGCTCCAACTCTAGAGTCTACAGCTTCTCAGGCATGTGTGATATATTTTTGGCCATCCAATCGTTAATAATATCTATGAATTTTATACAGATATAAATATGAACAATGATTTATGTTGACATTAATTAGACTATCTTTACGGTTTTCTCACTATGAAGAGTAAAACCAACATTTTAGATTGGTCCCAATTTATCTCTCGAAAGGATAATATCATTGCTATAATTAACCCTTAATCTAAATATAGTCCACAGATCAAATTCGTAAAAGTCATTTCTTGTTTCATTTATTTAATTAAAAAGCTAAGAAGTAAAAAGCTAAGATTAACGTCAGTTTCCTCACTCGAAGGCGACGCCAGTGACGAGCGAGCCCAGGATTTGAATCCCACACATACTGATCCGCGGACTTCGCCACTGACTGGAGCCAGTGGCGAAGCGAGTAAGGTAAGCCTAACTGAGCGCAAAAGGTTCCTAGGAATAATGTTGCGAGGATCAAATCTTTCACCAATGCAAATAGTTGATGGAATATGGAACTCACGGATTTATATCGCCATGTTGATCATCCCATGTGGACCGAGTCATCAGAGATTTGCACAAGGCTCTGCCGTGTGGCGCTTATGTATTCATGTCGCAGCTTGAGTGCTTTAATTATTAACCGCAGAGTCTCCTCAGACAATTCCTCGCCTCAGAGAATTAAGTATTTTCTTTGAGGTGGGGGTGGAAAATTAAGTATCTCGTAAAACTTTATAGAATTAGATTTTAATTGCATTAATACCACTCAAATTAAACTAACTCAATTATTCAAATTATGCTTTAATTATTGGAAATAAATCTCCAACTTGTCCCTTAATCAAATTATTTTTTCGATAAAGCGGAGGCCGGGATTTTTAAGATGGGTAAGACCACCCACTCCTCTCAAAATAATCGTATTCTAGAGTAAAACGGAGCCGCTAATCCGAGGATTAGGGATAATTGTAGTAAAGATGACTAATTACGCGCTATTAGTCGATAGGAAGTGCTTGCATGATCTACATTGAACAGTTTCTATTGTTAGATGAGAGCATTGACCTTAGAGGAAGCCCATAATCAATCGAAACTTTCAGTAAATAGTATAAAGGAGCTCTCTCTCTCTCTCTCTCTCTCTCTCTCTCTCTCTCTCTCTCTCCCAGTGCACTGCCTACTGGCAGGTACATAGTATATAACGCCTCCACTTTTCTCTCTCTTTAGTTTCCTCTTCGTGTCCACAAATGAGTGGATCTTTAAATCATCTATATCATATCGTTTGATATACCATTATAACAGAGAGGCTTCTGAGGGCTTTATAGGAGTTTCAAAATAAACTCACGACCTAACTGTTAAGATTATCTACAGAGAAACAAGTGATACACGCGGCATCGAGTTCAATCCTAGAAAAAATGACAAATAATGACACCGGGACAATAATAGAACATTTTTATGCAATAGATGACTGGAAGATTAATCATATATCTGAAGTCACAGAGCATGTCCCTAAGAGGTTCGCAAACTGTTAATATTGATTAAAAATGCTCAGATGAAGCAAACTGTTTATTTTTTAATCAGGTAATTCGGCTAATCTGGTCACACTTTTACGCCGTTATTTCACATTATTAACAATATGCAAATATTGTTTCAGAACTTACGGCTATCACTTAACAGCGAGATTAATAAAAACTTACCTCGCTAATTACACAACTAATTATAGCGTGAGATGAATAATTAGGAAATCTGATATGGCAGGAGAAATGTGAGATTAAAGGCCCATGAGAGGTTTGCACACACTTGAGCAGGGACCTACTAGAGAAGCTCGTAACAGAGTTGGGCGACTTCGATAAGCACAACTACAATGTTGAGTGGATGACTTAAGTCACTGATATTTATTACTCTGGGTCTGGAGTTGCTGAAAATCCGCTGGGATTAAGATTTTAGTTAACAGTCGGGCTTAGTACAGAAGAAGAAAAGAGGTTAAACAATCAAAGTGCGTTTTACGAGCTTAAAGGAAACTTGAATTCAACTGAAACTTCTTCAATACAGATTATTATATATTAAGCAGCGTTGATTGAAATTGATTCGAGTAAGTAATAATCTGGTAAATAATACACTGTTCTAATATTTTGAATAAAGGAGTTCAAAAACAGGAAAAAGTTGAGGGCTTAAAGGAATAATTTATGGGCACGAATACACTTCATATCTGCGTAGAATCCAATTTTAGCATTAACACTTTCATAGACTCCCAAGTTCCTTCTCTTCCACAAGAGTTGTCTGGTATTGACAGAACGCACTGTGTGTGTGTGAGTGAGTCTGAGAGAGAGAGAGAGAGAGAGAGAGAGAGAGAGAGAGAGAGAGAGAGAGAGAGAAAGAGAGAGAGAGAGATAATGAAAATCGTGCAAATGACATTTATACCTAATATTTTCGTAAACAAATACTGATGATTGAGGTCTTAAGATAATTCGCATAATTGAAATCATTCATTTATTATTGAAGTATATGTGAACGTTTAATAATACGTTTTAACAAGGGAGTAGGTATATATTAGGCAAAGCTACGATAAATAACACAGTGTTTTTAATAAAGTGCGAATCCACTAAAGTATCATTGAATGCTTCCATTCAAACTTAGCATTAGGGATAGTATTGAAATACTAGGACTGAGCCCGGTGGCTTGTTGCCAAGTTGTTGGTATATTGTTCGACAGCGGACCAATAGGTGCAGAGTTCAAATCCAGTGCTCTCCTCGTAAGTGACATGCAATCGAGCATGAAACTAGCATTAAACTTGACTTTAGTCTTTTTTGCCTACGATGAGAGGTTAGTACTTAAGAAACAATTGTTGTGTTATTACTTAGAAACAACCACTATCTTATTTATTTGGAATCCATTTTGTACAATTTACTTAGAAACTAATCGTTGTCTTATTTGCTTAGAAGTAACTTCGGTGAATTAACGTATAAATTATCGTGACTTAAAGAAGTACATTAATCTACTTCAGGATGTTACGATGATTTTTATGTTATTTCAGCGACATAATTAAAGTACCAGTGAATTCAAAAACCAGTGACATAATTGACACAATTGGTATTCACAGTACATTAAATGTACTTCACTATGACTTCAGCGCCACTTTCCAGCCAGTTACGATGTCGGTAATATACTCGAGCGCGGATCAGAATGTGCGGGGTTCAAATCCTGGGCTCGCCCGTCACTGGCATCGCTTTCGAGTGAGGAAACTGACGTTAACATAAGCTTTACCAGCTTTTTATGATGTCAAAAGTTTTAAGTTTATTGGCATAAGGACAAAAGCACTTAAAATGCAAATACAGTAGCTAGGCTTACACTTTTGGCTGGACAGTACTGCTCATGTAAGCCTAAACACATTGCAAAAGAGTAAACAGCAAAATATAAATGCTCACTCATGTATTGCAATGCACATTCTACGATTCTGCTTATACATGTAGATCATAAGTTTAACTTTATATGTATCATGAACTGTGAACTAATACTACCATTTTTAAGAGCTGTAACTAGCATACTTATCACGGTAGTCAGCTAGATAAGATATCTTCACTGACGGCCAATTTTTGCTCGCTATAGATGTAGGAATCGATGTTGAGGCATTGTATGTCGATCATGCATTTTGTGTCTTTGTTGAAACATAAACATATTATCTATCTATCTTTGTTGAAAAATAAACATATTATCTATCTATCTTTGTTGAAAAATAAACATTATCTATCTATCTATCTATTAATAAAATTCTTTGCAAAATAAATGTTCTAAATAGCCATATGCAAAATGGAAGGAGACATGACGCCGCGATTGATAAATGTTTATCGACGGCTATTACGTGGTTTAGATTGTGCATAATGGCGCAGTGGTGGAGTAGAATTTTCAAATTAAATTCTTTATCATGTCACTGTGTAAGGTTGGCTGATCTCCCAAGGGATTCTGCGCTTGAGTGACCGGCAGTTGTATGAAGTCGCTTCAATCATCGTTCAATGGTCGCCAACAACAGAAACTGACAGGCTTAGCCAAACCTGCGCGGGGCCCACTCTACACGGGCCCTGTTTTCACTATCTTCACCTCTACTTGAGAGGCAAATTGTAGATTTACCTCCCGTTTCTATGTTCGAGCGATGCAAATGTATTGCTGACTGATGGATCTTGGATTAGAGTAGAGCTATTTGTAAACAAAATCTTCCACATTATCCGATGATATATATTGTCAAGACCTACCTGGTTATCTGGTTAATTCTTATTGATTGATTGATGGATTGATTGATTTATTGATTGATTGATTGATTGATTGCCTGTTTTCTTAAGGTCTAACAGGACCCCTGGTGATAATGATCTACAAGTACAAAACATATGCTAAGACGGCACATGCTGCGATTTAACTCCCATTTCTACGTTCGAAGGATGTATATGTATTGCTTGCGACTTACTGGATTACAGTAAAGTTATATACAAGCGAAATCGTCCACATACTTCAAGGATGCTAAGACTGGACATGCTGAGTAGTGAATCATTTTCAGTTGAGGTTTACGATTGTAAGTGTCCACTGCTGGATTTGTTTAACGTAAAGAAAGTCACTTTAAATTCGCCAAGAAATCAGCTTTAATTTGTCGAATTATCTTAAATTCTTCCATAGCTATCAACAAATTTATACGGGCATTTGGTCAATTTTTTACTGTAACAATACCATATATCATAAAATATAAGATAGGCAATTAATGAAAGATCATTTTTAAATTTAAAATTAATCTTTTTGATTTAATTTATTGAAAGTATATTTCGCAAGGGTTGAAAAGAAACTTTAAATTTAACCAAGCAGAGATCATTAAAGAAGAGGTAGATATTTTATTACGCCTAAGTAAAATAAATACTTAGTCCAATACATTACTGCTGTGTTTCTAATTCTGGGTGTTTTACTGCAGGAAAATAGCCAGAGCCTTATGACCCGGTCTATGATGATTTAAGAACGGTCATTGCTGTTCTACAGAATCTGTCACATTTAGTCGGAAGCGGTGCATGGAAAGTTAAAGCTACGACGCTAAATCAAAGACGAAAACATAAATATCGAGCGATTTTATGACTGGAATATATCCAAAAAGTGAAAAAGTAGAAATAATTTTCCTTAAAATTATCGTAATATGTATTTTTAATTTTTACTCCTCATAGTTTGCTATTAAATTGAGTACATAATGGACAGCGTTATTTCTAAAGGCAGACAACCATATATAACTTTCTCGCTCTGAATGCAATAACAATAGCGACCTTTTACCTTAACTTTTTAGCTTTTATGCAAGCTATTTTAAGATTTGCCTTCAAATTCCTGACTGTTTACAGCTAAAGTCAAAAACCCTATCAGGCTGAGTGAGAGATGTCATCAAATTTACTTCACTTATATTTTAAAGTTATCGGTAAAAGCACCGTCCACACAATGGAATCACCCATTGTAGCTGAACGCTCATTAGTAGAGTTTTATTAGCTTGCGCCTACAAATATGTACATGTGTTTTAGACTCCTCAGTGTAACGTAATGTTTCAAGTTTAGAGACAATATTCAAAATGAAGCAATATAATGGTGCTTCAATTTATCTGGCGTTCGTAAAAATTGAAGAAATATATTGTGGATGAATTTAGAGTAGAATTAAGAGCCTGACTTGAATAGACAATTTTATAGAAATTTCTGGAGCCTAGGCGTTCGCCAACCGAATGACTTTTCAGACGTAGGTTTGATTCTTTGTGCTTCAAAAAATTAAATCCTGACACTTAGTGAGTATTTAAAATTTAATTTTGCTTATGGAAAATTAAAATTACCTCAGTTGATGAAGGCATAAAGGGCCCACCATGTCGTAAGCAAAATCTCCCAATAATAATGGTATTCGAAAAGAAATGTTATAGATCGATGATGTAAAGATCCACCCGTATGTGGACATGAGGAGGAAAACGAAAGATAGAGATGAGTGGGGGCGGTATATACCATGGACCTGCCAGTAGTCAGGGCACTAAGAGAGAGATAAATTAAAATTAAAAAGGGCGTCATATCCACTGATCGCTGCACATAGGGCCCAGTCTTTCAAGCTATTTACCCAATATGACATTAGCGACGGAACGAGCCACAAATCATTCGAGACAGATGAACGATGTAGCACTGTACATGTTTCTTTCGTGCTGCCGGAAGTTACTTGACGATGTAATGACCATCGTCCCTGAATATTGATTATACTTCTCGATGGCAACATTTGAATTACGTCTAAAATAAAATGTAGATTTTCCTCCGAAGTCTGTCTTGAGAATAAGACATTAAGCGTGTCTGTAATTTATTCGAGGCACGCTCTATTTGATCAAATATCGCGTAGCGTTAGTACATTGAAGCGCTTTCTATCAATAAAATGCTCAAATGAAATAGATGACCCACTTCCGTAGAAATTAAAATTAGTTTCATATAAATAGGTTTTTACGATTAGTAAAATCATAAAGTAATAGACTGCTTTTTAATATAAAATCAGTTTTGCATAGTTTTTGCGAATTTTTATTCTGAAAGTAATTTTCGGATCAATATAACTTACAAATTATTTAATCTCAAATAAAATGCCACGGGTTATAAATTCAGTCGAACCATCTATCAAGGCAAAATTTAAGGTACTGGCGTGATGGTAAAAGTTTTGTAACTATCTCATATAATAATTGATTATATTTGAGTTTTTGTTGATGCAACAACATATATGAAATGTACTTTTAAATGTAACTGTAAGATATATATATACATATATCAGATTTCAGACGTCCTTTCAGTCTCAATATGCTTACAGGCAAGTTTGGATGTGATAAAAGCCGGATTGAATATATTATTCGTTTAGATTTAGAGCGCAGCCGTTTAATCCGATTACTATAATCATGTAGACATATGCGAGACAGCAATTATTTATTCGTTCTTATATAATTACATTACTAATAATTATTATCTGCTTACTTCTGAGACCGTTAGGATGTACGGTGTCAAATCTAAATTTTAACACGCATGCTGGCATGTACATTTAGGATGGGCTATCAGCAGTGCGTCAGTAGATTTATTGTGATAACTTATAAATATTTCGCAAATACTTCCATAAGCTAACAACAGTAAAAGTTGCAATCCTTCAAACGGCGTTTACCGTTTATAAAATGTGCTAGGTTAGTATTGCAAGACTTCATAGTACACCCAAAGCATATTTAATAATAAAAAATAAAGAAGATCTCCAGGATGTAGGGTAAAATTGTACGTTACTTTACCGTGTATTCAGAAAATCGAAATGAGTTTAGGGGCTAAAGTTAATGTAATTTTGCATTTAAGTGTTATGAAATCATCGAAGTATTTTAGAGCAAATGGCTCTACTACAATGACTATCAGAAACTACTAATCACCATCGAAATGAGGTAAAAAAAATTAAAGTTTATATTCAATAAAGTTAATAAAAGGCGTGAGAGCAAACAATGCAAAAAAGTTATTCAAATTAAAAAAAGTAATTGTACAATTAATTCATTAAAATTAATTAATAACTATAAATAATATATTTAATAAGGGTTCTCGTTCGCTCTCCGAGTGAGTTTGTAGTGATTGCCTAATCAGACAGTGTAACTACGAAAAAGGTTAAGTGACAAATGAATATTAAACATTCAAAAATAAATCTGAGCATTTTTTTAATTTACACGCAATATATTAAATTTTCAAACATTTTGACATTTAAAATATGTTCAGCTCTATTATGACATGTTTTGTAGAATTTAAATAAGTCATTTAAAATAATTATGCATGATCTTGTGATAAAAATTTATAATCTTGATTTTGTTAAGAAAGTCTATTCCGTGAAAATTAGTTAATATTTTATTGTACGAGTTTGGATAATGTAACAAAAGGCTTACTCATTTGGGGGAACGAATTAAAGAAAATATTTATTTGGTTCAAAGCTAAACTGCGTGGCAATGAGACGTCCTATTTTCTACAAACGAGTGCACTGACTTGTCTCTCAAACATTTTGTCTCACCCTGTAGTTACATTTCTTAATACGTTTAGAAATTGCTGCCTATTAGGTCAAAACTCATAGTCAAAATTTTATCCAGCGATAATGAGATTCTATGAACTGGTAAATAAAATGTTTAAATAAAAATACATTAAGCCACTTTGGCAATGAATACATCGATCAAACTGTTCGTGCTGCCAATGCTGTGTTTATTGAGCAAATAAAACGTGTGGACGATTACGAAAAGCCTACGTGCGAGTAGAACGGGCCAGGGTGCTGAAAGTCGACTGCCTGATTAACTACGGGAAGAGTTGATGCCAGACACGGTTCTACCCCACAACGTCATCTGATAATAAATAATCTTCGAAGAAGAAAATTTATCTTATGATGCGTGTGACTCAGATTATCGAAGCAAGGCTTGGATGCCCTAATAGCCGGATATTTTCTTATTCCGCTGCGGTAGTCTACATGTAGAGGCGCCATATAGCCTAATGAAAGTATTGTTTTTATTAATTGATTTAATTTTGAAGCATGTATTATAAGGAATGCATTTAAAACAATATTAAAATCACATTTAATGGTTACATTTTCTGTCAATAACATCCGCCCAATTTTCTCTTCAAATTGAAGATTTCTCTTATAGAGAAGATTCTATTGAAAATAAATCTAAGATTTTTCTAATATCAAAATATTAGAAAAATCTATTGAAGATTTTTCTAACATTTCGTCCATGTTTCTAATGTTTAATTTTTTATATTTATCCAACTTCAATATTTCTCCTAGTAGTGGATGCTCTCTTTATAACTTACAATTATTGTGTTGAAATAAATGCAAAAATACCAAAACCAGCCTTAAACTTATCTAGTATTTCAATTGACGTAATTTTGAGTTTTCTTCCTCAATTAAAAGGAAGAAAAAAAACCCAGTCCGGAGTTTAGTTTATATATTTATTTCCGGCGAAAACAGCGTATCACTGATTAGCCTATTGGAAGAGACCTATAAGGTTCTGCAATTAACGTTAAATTTTCCTACATTTAATTGTAGTAAAAATTACTAAAGAGTTGTGAATATTCAGAAAAATATATGCTAGAACTCTAATTTGGCGTTAAGTTCACTTCTTCAAAAGTTCACAATGAAAGGGCCTAACATCTCCTATAGACTATGATCATATTCTAGCTACCATCACAACAGTTGCATGAGGGCTAATCTAGGTTATAGCCTTGCAAAAAAAACTACAGTTCAGAACTGGACCGGCATTCAGATGAACCCAATTTTTATATACGACACCGTAAATTATCTTAATGGATCCCACTTTCTCTAATACCTCATACATGGTGGACAGGACAGTCCTTCCTGTTATCTGAAATCTTCTTGAGGAACTGAAAAGATACGGATTTCACCGGGACGCCATGTTTCATCTTAAAACTATCTGATAGACTCGCATAATGGTGACAGATGGAAAAAGAAACCGAGTCGAACCAGTTTGGTATTAATCATTCAGCTAAAGTTTGATTTATAGTATTTGAACGCGCGGCTATGCATAGAAAACTTTCTCAGATAAAACGTATTCATTATTAAAGCTGATGAAATCTCTGATCCGCTTCCATTCGGAAGTGCGGAAATGGAAGATAGAAGATGCTCAGTCGTAAAACGAAGAAATTAAGCTCTCATTAATATTAGTGACTCTGATTTGTTGAGGATGAAAATTCCACAGTGTAAGCTCGTAATTTTTGGTTTGCTAAAATAATTTCATAAATACGATTATTCGCTAGACGATTTGATTAAAGTCGTAATATAAAACAGAAGAAGTTTTTTAGAATAGAATGCGTAATACAACAAACTTCAGTGGATCAGAAATGATGAGAATTTGATATGTACATGTACAATAGGTGACCTGTGTTGAATATGCATAACATGAGGGACGTCCCTGACATCATCCTTGTATGAGGAAACGGACGTTAAACCTTTATTATTATTATTTATATATTTTGTAAATTTACCCCGGTGTAAAGAACCTGGGGTTTGATAAAAACGATTCAAGCAATACGTGCAGAATCGCCGCCCGGCTACTCGAGGTCATCAATCGGCTTAAAAGAATTGTTGAAGCAGACTGCATTAAATCTTTGCAAAGTCATGGAAAGCCTTTGCCAAAGAAAAGATGTCTCTCGTTTATCGCCGGTTTATTATTATTATTATTATTTGTATATTATTATTATCAATATTACTATTGTTATTAGTATATAAATTCTTTGTATAATGAATAATTGAAGTTTTGAGTCATTCGAATCTTGAATAATTTATTACACGAAGAGTAAGAACATGATGACGATGAAGGCGAGGTATGAAGAAGAGGAAAAGATGGCGAGGTAGAGTAGAAGGGAACGATGAAAAAGGCGATGAGATACAATTAACAATTAACATTATTATTAATTATATAATTAACTACCGCTTTCTACTTTGATTTCATATGATGTTTTATCACCTTCTAAAATCTTCTAAGGACTATAGAAGTTCTATAATTAACGAAGCTTTACGTCGCTTTCTGTATACACATGGAGATACTGTTAGCGATCGACTGCCCTACTGAAATTAGATTTGTCATACCAAAGCATATAAAAGAAAACATGCTATCAACTTGGCCATTTAACCGGTGCAAGCGACACCGTTATACCAATCCCAACACTGTATCAGTCAACTGATGAAAACGATTGAACGACATTTCATACTCTATCGCTTCGTCCTCTGATCCAATTAAAGAAATCGAATCGGACGGAATCGACCTAAGCGGGGGAGTGGATAGGGGAGGGCAAGAAGATTTCTGGCGTGAATTAGGCACAGAACGAGTCGATGACACGCCGACAATGGGATTGACCCGAAGTCCAATAATATTTTACACCGCAGTCGATCCACTATTAGGGCTGGCATGGAGCAGCAGAGTGGGTGTTCGACCCCCATGCGGTCATCAGAAAATTAATGTCATTCATTTACTTCGCATTTAAATTGAGCTGTTTTAGAGAAATGGATTTTGCTCAAATATTAATCGATTGATTGATTGATTGATTGATCGATTTATTGATTGACTGATTGATTGATTGACTGATTGATTGATTGACTGAGTGATTGATTTACTGACTGACTGACTGACCGACTCTCTGTCTGACTCTCTGACTAACTGACTGATTGACTGACTGACTAACTAAAGGACTGACTGACTGACTGGCTGACTAACTTTCTGACTAACTGACTGATTGACTGATTGACTAACTAAAGGACTGAATGACTGACTTACGGTACTTCCAGACTTTTATACGTCACAATAATGCCGATAATGCGGTACTTATTTGTGCATTTAGAAATTAATTAAAAAATAAGAAAAATATAAAGCTGATCGTAACATCTACTACCCTATCACTACTGAACTTTCAGAAACTTTCAAGAAGATTAGAAATCGTGGCATTTTGTTTG
This sequence comes from Enchytraeus crypticus, assembly GCA_905160935.1. NCBI lineage: Eukaryota > Metazoa > Annelida > Clitellata > Enchytraeida > Enchytraeidae > Enchytraeus > Enchytraeus crypticus. The sequence continues at coordinate 1,239,856 of CAJHZI010000425.1, forward strand.
TCAGACAAGTTCACTACCAAACTAGAGCGTCAAAGCAAGTAGCACGTACAAAGTTGCAATCAATTAGGCTATGAATGAACATTCTTAAAATAAATTTGATGGGTGAGAGCCAATTTATTTATGTATGTATTGCTTGATTTCAGGCGTAATAACCCATACATGAATCTTGCACATACAACAATGCAACAAAAACAAGAAAAGCAAATAGGCTGTGCATAAATTGAGCTATAAGACAATTACTTATAGAATTAGGCAATAACATGTACAAAGTTACATTCAATTAGGTTTGAATGAATATATTTTAAATAAATTTCACCCATCAGGATTTTCCCTTGACTACTCCACAGCACCAGGGAGGCCTAATTCGCCGTTGATGGCTCATCGGTGGGCAATGTAAGGAGTTGTATATTATCTTGTTACTGGGCCCAGCACCGCAATTCCATAGCAAGAATTGACAGATTTTATAGCTTCATGTATGCATGTAGTACCGAGCGAATTACACCGCCGTACCAGCTCACTTTTCCGCTACACCAATATAATCCCAATAATCTCTTTAATTCTACACACATATATTACTTATAGGATTCACCAGCAATTCTACGGTCACTGAAGTGGTCGCGATGGATGATTTAAGTAAAAGACGTCTGAGAGCGAGTATAAAACACTTTTTTGTTCTCGATTTATTGCTAATAAAGTCTTTGATTTGTACAACGCCAACGTTGTCACTTAAACCAACGATCAAAATCACCAAACAATAGAAGAAGAAAAACGAAATCAAAAACCAAACAATAACCAAAAAGCCAAACAACAGAAAATGTAATGAGCTTAAAACAATGTTTAGGACGGTAGCTCGAATGTTTAGAGTCGTCATAGGGACAAACAGTAATTTCTAATTTTGCCATTAAACAAACCTGATCGTATTGGTTGGACTCTAAATGAAAAACATTAATTAATTATCTCCGAAAAAAAAAATTTGTTAATTAAGTTCACTGGTTTATTCGTAGCATTAATTTAGTTTATTAGTCAATATTCGTACTTTTTAGACCGCAAAATAATATTTCCCGTGGTGATACATTTCCAAATATTACGACTAAGAAATGATCAAGATAACCCTAATGGAATAATAGTGTTTTAAATTTCTTCCGCTAAAATAATAAACATTTTATCAATAATAAAAATTTCACGCCTGGTTCCTCGCCGTAAGGCAATGTCAGGGATGTCTCAAGCAAACTCTGCATCAGCAGACGCCAGAAAACCATACGATCACGATTGAATATGCCTGACCGAAAAAGAAAGTGAGAACAAAACAGTTCCAGTCCATGATGCGAGGCAAGAGACTCAGGTTATTGACCCAAGATGAAAGTGGTGGATTTTAGCTTGCCAAGGAAAGTATTTATACAATTTTATAACATTGAAGATATCTATAAGATACATAAGATATATCATATATATATATATTATATTATTATATCATATGTTATTATATCATGTATATGTATTATATATATATATATATATATATATATATATCATATATATATCATATATATAAGATATACCTATATAAGATATTCCTATATAAGATATATCAGATAATTTTCTAATGTTATAATGTTAATGTTATACAATTTTATAACATCGAAGATATATATGATATATCTTATATATAATATATCGTTGATCTCTGTTATCGTCTCTGGTCTGATATCGTCGATCTCTGTAATATCTCTGATATCACTTATTATCTCCTCTAAGATAATTCTGAAATCTCTGGTCACCTTGTCTCTGGTAATACTGAATATTCTGATTTCTCCGTTTATCTGTTCTCTGATGATTCTGGATACTCTGATGGAGGAAATCCTGAAGAGAGTTGGCACAGATAGGCAGTTGATAAATGTATTAAGAAATAGGAAGAAGAGATGGATAGGACACACTCTAAGGGGGGAAGGTCTATTAAAAGAGGTCATAGAAGGTAGAATGGAAGGAAAAAGAGGCAGGGGCAGGCCGAGATTAGGTATGTTAGATGATTTAAAGACCCACTCATATGTGGAAATGAAGAGGAAAGCGGAAGACAGAGAAGAGTCGAGGCGTTATGTACCATGGACCTGCCAGTAGGCAGTGCACTAAGAGAGAGAGATATATATATATATATATCATATATATTATAATATATATTATATTATTATATCATATATTATTATAATATATATATCATATATATATCATATATATAAGATATACCCATACAAGATATATCAGCTAATTTTTTAATGTTGGAGCAGAGAACATGAAAGAGCGTCTGCCAATGGCAGACCAAAAGTTCGGTATAGTAAGAAGATTTAACTGGAGGAGCTAAGACTACGAGAGGGTTGATAGATTGATGAAAGATCAGATAGACTGGATACTTGACTAAAGTTTAATCCTTCGACAACTAAGAAAGAAATCTTACATTTTATACATTCTGAGATATGAATTACTATAATGGCAGACTTGATATCAAGTGACCAACAAATTTGACGTAGTTGTCGGATAAGAACAAATTAAGAACGACAGACAGATAAAATATGTTTAACAGTTGAGATTTGAATTAAACAATACTCCAAGGTTACAAGCAGACCATTAGTTAGAGTGTGGGCTTTACGGGAATATTTTTAAAAGTAGCGAGTTGATGATCGTATTACGTTGCTGTGTTTTCCAAAAAGAGTTTAGAATATTCAGTTTAGAATATATAGTGAGATAAAGCAATTACATAAACTAAGAAGAAACATTAAAGGTACAACTTGTAATTTAGTAAATATTTTATATATGTAAACTTCAATGTGTGGTGCATTTGCGACTGTTGCTCCAGAGTCTACTTGATGGTTCCTGAAATTGCCTTATGGTGATGAACCGGATATTAATTTTTGTTGATTGATTGATCGAAACTTCGAAAATAAATTAATATAGTTTGAGAATGAAATCATCGTTACAGTTACTTACCAACAGTTATAAAAGTGGCTTTCACTTGAGAAAAGAGAATACCAGCTAAAATCTTAAGATACACTGCCACCAGCCAGATGCAGAGTTTCGTACTTGATTGACAGCTTAGCATATTCATAGCGGAGAAATATCTTTAATAATTGAAGTTGTCTGACTCTTTCAGGAAATATCCAGGCAGACTAAATATCCCAGTTATTAGACAGGACACGATTGTCTCAGTTCAATAGTTTATATGTAAGCGTATCATTAAATTCAACTCATAGGCTCAGTTAATTAGTCTATATTATATAGGATAAGTCGAATCTCCAAGTTTGAGGTCTCAGGTTTGTTCAGTGAAATCGAGGGTCAATCTGAAGTCTTTCGCATTGAGGTCACCTCTTTCAACCATTCAGTTTTGTAAGATCTATTCCTAACTTCTGAGCTTGTACCCGGCTATTGTCACTCGAGTCTGTGGAGAGAACGGCTGTGGCTCTTGGTCTGCTGATGATGTTGAATCATCATTTGATGGATCTTGTCGAGCAATTTTACTAATTCACATTATGTACTATGTAGATCTCTATTAATTTACTTCCTATGTTTTCTGTTGCTTGCCTGCAAGTAATCTCTCGAAATTCTACTAACGAAATCCGCAAAAATTCCTCTGAGAACAATCATGATATATTTATAACAATCTAAAGATGTCCTCTTTTTAATGGTTTAACAATTTTATAATTAGTTATCTACATGTATTACTTTCTGTGTATTATTTATTGTAGCAATAAATTTATTTGTAATTAAATCGATTCTGGGCCTATTTCATTCAGGCCACATACTTTGTATTTTGCGTTAGGTAAAGCTAAAGCTTGTAAAGCTAAGGTTAACGTCAGTTTCCTCACTCGAAAGCGATATCAGTGACGGGATTCAGTGACTTCATGACGTTACCCCTACGCTACTGAGATTCAAATGTATCCAAATGATGCTTCTGAATCTCACATGGAACTTAGATTGTAATTTTACTACAATTTTCTGTCGGTAATCGACTCGAATTTATTATTAATATATAACTAAAATTCATTTAAAAAGCCAAAAATTCATTTAATACTTTTTCTCCATACTTCTCTTCATTATATGTTTTAATCTACTATAGTCTAACGCTTTATCTTAATAAATCAATCACACAATAAATCAACGCCAGCCTATCTGAGCAGATCTCTAATATTTTTAGACTATTCGCTGACATGAATACATTAGAATGCGGTGTAGCGTTGGATAGGATACAGCGTACTTGATAGATTCTTTGCGATATTCCACTGCGAGCCTTCCTTAGGCAGACGATAAATAAAACCTTGTGATCGATGCGCGGACATCGTAGTCTGCGACAGAGAGCAAAGAACTACGAGCAACTTACACTTCTCTCTCTCTCTCTCTCTCTCACCCTCTCTCTCTCTCTCTCTCTCTCTCTCTTTCTTTCTCTCTACTCTCTCTTCTCTCTATCTCACTCTCTCTCTCTCTCTCTCTCTCTCTTTCTCTCTCTCTCTCTCTCTGACACTATTAAAGTCTCTTTTAAAATTTATGCTACAAAATTTTTATTTATTCAAGTGTGAAATTTTTAAGCTAGACAATAGAATTTATTTTTATTTATTTCAAATTTTCGGTTATTTATTGGTTTTATAATCAACTACGGCAGCTCCCTATAGCGTTCCGAGACGGAGAAATATAATACGAACGAGATGAGGAAAGCAGATAATTCTATAGTGAAACATAAAACCTGCCACCATGATAATCCATGCATATTCGCTTAACCCCGCCCCAGCGACCCTTTCTTTAATCTCAATTTAACGAACGAATCGTCAACAACTTTCTCTCCTTCAGGTAATCAAATTCGGAGAGTTTCTGTCAGAGGAGTTGGTGACGCTTACACGTAATAAACACAACACGCGGTTGTCTTATTAGCTGAATCAATAACTAATTAATAGTATTCAACCTTTATTAATTCATTTATAATTTATTGTAAATTATCATTCTCTCTCTATATATATCTCTCTCTGTCTTAGTGTACTTCCTACTGGCAGGTCCATGGTATATAACGCCTCCACTCACCTCTATTTTCCGTTTTCCTCTTTCTGTCCACATACTAGTGGATCTTTAAATCATCCATAACAATCCTTTTGATATACCATCTTGGGGGATTCTGCTCATGACGAGGTGGGCCCCTATGCCTTCCTCAGCTTCGACTAAAATTTTCTGGGCAGGAACGTCATTCCCTGAGAAAACAAACCTGTTTACCCAAGAATTATCATTATGAAATTCTAATTGTTATCATTACTATCTATTTTATGAAGTGAATGGTCATTTTAATTACCGTTACGAATTAATAATGAAGTATTTAATCATGCGGTATTTAATCATGCGGTCCATACCTGAAGCATTTAGATTGACATATGAAAATAAATTAATCTATTTGTCGAATGGTAAGCAGCATCTTGCGGGCTATTTTTGAATCTAATATTTAGCATATCCCATGATATATTTAATAAAATACAGTAATAAATTTTGGGATTCTAAGTTAATATCACTAAGTGCGGATGAGTTTAAAATCACGAAAAACACAAATAAACGGTAGAAGTAAAGGAAAAGAAACTCTAAAAGCATATGCACTTTGTTTATAGTTAAATGGCCAAAACTAAAAGAGATTTATATTTGATTTAACGAATTTGTTTAATTTTCTACATTTTATTCATGATCTCCCGTAGATCGGTGCTCTGGTAGGTCAATATAATATTCATGATACATCCCTAACCGGAAATAGATTAGGCTTTGTATTGTTACCCTACTGAAAATCTTATGATATTCTACACGCAGATGATTAACGGGCTGGTCGTATTCTAATGCATAATTGAAGACCTAATGTCTCAACAGAACCTGGTCGAGTTATCGTGTTGTTCACTTTCTTCACAGGATTTTGATAAATTTAAGCTGCCAGGTTTCTTCTACAGAAATGCAACAAAGGAAGCTATTGACAAATTCTGATTTAAAAGTTTAACTTTTCAAGAATTGTGTATTATAATTGATATTTTAATAGAAGAAAGAAGCAAAAGGAGATAAGTACACTTAGGCCTATTGGTCAGTTTGATTCTAGTTGGTTACTTTACTTCAAAATCGCGTAAGTACAAAAAAAACCTAAAATGTACAAAGAATGGCAAAAGAACAGATATTAAAATAAGCGAACGATATCCAGTAGGCCTATTTTTAGAAGATTTTACAAGTATATTTTTTAGAAGCCTATTTTTTAGAAGCCTATTCAGAATTTTTCAGAATTTTTCAGAATTTTTCAAAGCAGAATTTTTCAAAGCAGAATTTTTCAAAGCAGAATTTCAAAGCAGAATTTTTCAAAGCAGAATTTTTCAAAGCCTATTTAGAAGCCGTTTTTATAAGCCTATTTTTAGAAGTTTTTATTTTTAGAATTCATAGAGATATAAGCATAAAGATTTCTTTATGCTTAGAATATGAATCTTCAAAAAGAATGATGTAGATGATTTAAAGATCCACTCTTTTCTGGACATGAAGAATCTTGTCTCGTTAGATTGAAATGCTGTGAAGATTCCAACAAGATTTGAAGAAGATCGCACCATTAAGTCCTGATCGCTTCGTTACGCCGAGGACTCCTGTACACGGAGCCCAGCGGATAGAGGTTGTGGGAAGTGACCACCTCCTTGAAACAATTTGTAAAACAATTTGTAATTCTCCGTTTAACAATTTGTACAATTTATAATTTGTAACAATTTGTATCGGTTAAAAGAAATGTTTTGAATTTGTTCTGCACGAATCGCGATATGGCTCTGTAGTGCATTGCAACTTAATCAGTAAATGTTTTTATAAAACTCCGATAAATGCAAAAATGATATAGTAAAATTAGCAGATATCTGCTTGACTAGTGTCTAACAGTGCATAGTCGTAGGATACAAGATGCATCACATGTATATATGATGCCACTAAGTCTATAGATATGCAAGGTTGAAATTTAGGTTACCAATAGTTCTCTAGAAACCTAAATTGATTACTTCACGATCACAAAATTGCAATATTGAAATTGCAAAATTGCAATTCCAATGCGATATCTGCGTAGTCACCTCCTGAATACATGTTATTATCAGCATAGATTCAATTCTCACTTTTCCAGAACGTCGGATAATATAGCACTTTATTGTCTTTAACTAGAGCATTATACTCTCTTCCTCTTTCTATCGATCTCTCTCGTTGGGATTCTGCGAAGGGGCAGGTTCAAGGTATATATTCCTGCTCACGCTCTATTTCTATGCTTCATATAGAGCTCTCCATAGATCAACAAGTTCATCCATTCACAATAGTGTATATGCTTTATCGGTGTATACCTTCATGGGGCCTAGAGCTTGAAAAAATATTACTTCTAAGGCGGTTTCACTTTGACTTCCCCAATTTTAGATCAGTCGCCTCTTACGACACCTGTAGTTTACTATCGATGCATTCTTCAGTGATCCGGACACAACACGAGGACGCACTATATATTGGTTTATCAGAAATATAAAAAACTACAAAATGGAAACTGTGCAAACTTGTGCGTGAGTTACTAATGTGACGGACCATATAATGTTTAATGTTTATTAGAGTATATCATGCTAAGGCATCTCTATATTTTACAACAGTTAAGGTAAAGCAAGTAATAAACAATAAAATGCACACAATAAAAATCACTGCAATATCAAAAAACTTCGTCACCTTATGTAAGGTGACAAATTTCTTCACTCTGTAATACATTTCTCAAACTCCTATTCCTATTTTATCTCATTGGTACCATTCCTCCTCCCTCCCAGTTAAGTCAGTCCACAGCCCGTCACCACGATGGGTCCAGAGGAAGTCCTGCCAGTGTTTTCTGGGCACCAACGTGTCCGTCAAACGTCCGTCAGGAACCCCCGCGAGGCGTCAGGACTTGTTCCCGTGTCGTAGGGGATCCTGGGCAGGGACTCGGGACTCTGGGACTCTATCCACTGCGTCCTGCTGATAAAGACGGTCAATAATTACTTGTAGCTGCTTAATGGAGCGCAACCGACCAAATCTAATCCTGAGCTAGGTCCCTTAAATGATTTGCCATGGCGGTGAATATATCCACTTAAGCTGCGCAATTAAAAGAGATTTAAACTTAGTTTATCAGCTGTGTTTATCCTTTTTATAATTCTAATCTGGAAAATTACGAAAATAGAAAAGGAAGCACTCGAAGTGGTTATACCAAAATGAGCAGCAAGGATTTAACGTCCGGTTCTCTAGTTCAAAATGTCAGAAATGTATCAGCCTCTTAAACTCGCGTTGTTAGACGCTTCACGAAAGTAACGAAATGGTTATCGAATATACAATGTACAACAAATAATAATAATAACAACAATTAGAGTGTTACAGTCATCAATGACAACATCGAGCACTATAGAGACAAAATCAAGCCGGCGAGCAAAAAGAAGGTCGACGGTGCAAATTCCAAAATCCAAATAGTCAGTCCAAAGTAAATTTACTATGTTGCTTAATAAAACTAATATATATATATATATATATATATATATATATATATATATATATATATATATATATATATATATATATATATATAGCTGGGGGTCTTATTTCTGCAATACTGAGTAGTAATAATTAAAATAATTATGATCAGCTTTACATTTACAGATTCGCTTATTCCCCAGATGAAGACACATTTACAGATTCTCTTATTCCCCAGATGGAAACACATTTACAGATTCTCTTATTCCCCAGATAGAGACACATTTACATATTCTCTTATTCCCCATATGGAGAAGCGTTTACAAATTCTCTTATTCCCCAGTTAGAGAAGCATTTGAAGAAAATAGCGTAAAGTCATTTTGTAGTTTTACTCCATACTTTATGTCTAAGAAATTATAACAATGTTTTAAATTAAATTAGTTAGATGTTTTTGCTTTATGGCAAAGCGCCCTCGCATACCCACAGAAAGCATAAACTTCACTGTATTTACGAGCACATTATTCGTAACTTCAATTATTCCTTTCTGATTAATCTTTAAAATATTACAACAGTGTAACCTACTGTAATGAACACGCCTTGTTCACAATTATTATATTAATAAATATATATTGTAGATAGAAAGCAAATATTATACAGCTGTTATTTATAAATATTAAGTGACGTAGGGTATTTCCAAAGATTTATGATAGATTATATAAGTCGAAGTTATAAGTAGGCCTAGCTAGATTATTACGCTGGGTATTTCCAAAGTGACGCAGCTAACGCGTAAATCGATTAAACGAGAAGTGCCGTGGTTGGCTGAAGTCGATCGCTTGAGTAGTATATTAAGCGGCCGGAGATACAATAGAAACAAGTTGGGGCCGGGGGCCTACTTGGTTCGTCTGAGTAGGTTCCCAGGAGGGCGGCTCCGATGGGTCTATACGGTGTACAACGTGTAGTTCTCATAAAGGATCGAGTCTCAATGATCCTTCCCCTTACCGACTCCCTACGGGATAGGTAAGGGGGCCCCTCAGGTTGGCTAGTGTCCCAAGCCGTGAAGGCTAATTTGGAGGCGAGAAAGTTCAGTGTCCCCCTGGGTAGGCCCAGGTAAGAGGCTAGTAGTCCACGGTGATACCCGGGTCGAGTCCGTCTCTGCGGGTATTCGCTAAGCGCCTGGGTCGAGTGTGTCTCTACAGGCGAGGAGGCTGGTAGTCCACGGCAATACTCGGGTCGAGTTCGTCTGCGGTTTGCTAAGCGCCTGGGTCAGTGTGTCTCTGCAGGCGGGAGGCTGGTAGTCCACGTCGATACCCGGGTCGAGTTCGTCTCTGGGGTAGTCGCTAAGCGCCTGGGTCGAGTGTGTCTCTACAGGCGAGGAGGCTGGTAGTCCACGGCAATACTCGGGTCGAGTCCGTCTCTGCGGGTATTTGCTAAGCGCCTGGGTCGAGTGTGTCTCTACAGGCGAGGAGGCTGGTAGTCCACGGCAATACCGGGTCGAGTTCGTCTCTGCGGGTATTTGCTAAGCGCCTGGGTCGAGTGTGTCTCTGCAGGCGGGAGGCTGGTAGTCCACGGCGATACCCGGGTCGAGTTCGTCTCTGCGGGTATTTGCTAAGCGCCTGGGTCGAGTGTGTCTCTACAGGCGAGGAGGCTGGTAGTCCACGGCAATACTCGGGTCGAGTTGTCTCTGCGGGTATTTGCTAAGCGCCTGGGTCGAGTGGTCTCTGCAGGCGGGAGGCTGGTAGTACCGAGTAAAGCGCCTGGGACGGGGCGAGGGTCATTGGCTAAGCGAGAGTGGTCTGTGGTAGTCTCTGCAGGCGGGAGGCTAACAACGGCATTGCCTGGGTCGAGTTCGTCTCTGCAGGTATTTGCTAAGCGCCTGGGTCGAGTTGTCTCTGCAGGCGGGAGTAGGATTACCAATTAGGAGTAGAAAATACGGGAAGACCAATAGTAAAAAGATAGGGAAGAATAAGTCTAAAAAGGTAAAGGGACGTTTTAGTAGGGTAAAGAAAATAAAGTTCGTCGCAGTTAAAACAACCAATCAATTAATTATATACTACAAGTTTGTAAAACTAGGAAGCAGGGTAGAAAATCCAACCGTGATCGCCCAAGATAACGCAGACGCTTCCAATACCGGTTCGGGTCACCACATCACTTCGCCCCGAGAACCACAGATATTACGGGATAGGATCTACCAAAGGGAGCATGGAAGAAAATCAACCATCATCGTCTAAATACATAGAAGACGTGGAGTATGCTTCTACTCCCGACTCGGTCCAGCGAGGACGCTGTGCGCCGGGTTCCCGAGAACCCAATTACGAAGTAGACAAGGGGGGTTGGACCTTGGCCTACTCAGTCGGTAACGAACAAGAGAGGCCTATCGAAACGGATGATACGAGGAAAGAAGTATCATTTGAAGACGCAGCATCTCGGTTCCGCCTGACAAGCGGTACCCTTAGCGGCATTCGACGAAAAAGCTGCCGTCTCGAAGTACTGCCGACCGTCGAGCGGGTCCAGAATAAGACAACCGCTCGAGGACGAACAGGCAGCAAGGCTGTTCGCGACACCTACACATTAAAGCTTAAATATAAAGTGAAGTTTACCGTTAGTTTCTTGTTTCGAAAGTATACTATCAATTACTATCATATCATAGTACTGGCAGGAACCAGTGGCGATGCCGGATATTCGATCGCGGATGAGCATGTGCGGGGCTTAAATCCTGGGCTCGCCCGTCACTTGGTTTCGAGTGAGGAAACTGGTGTTGACATAAGCTTTGCCAGCTTTTTACTTTTTCCATGAGTTGCGACTTGTGCCTAAACCTCTTGTTCTTTTCTTGGCATTTATCTTTGGCATAATTTGTGGACATTGGTAACGCTGGACACAGGTGTATTGTTCCAAGTTTTTGAGAAGCTTGATGTGTAACAAGGTGGATGTAAACAAGTATGGCGCCCTCCAGGCAAGACGTGTTTAGGAAAGAAGTGAAAGGAATTTTGGACTCCTGGCCTGCTCGGCCAGTATATATTGTTTTTGCTTAAATATATGTTCATAACAGTAAATGCAAGATTCATTTAATTCTTATGCATATAATTTTAAAAGTATATTTGTTACTTTAAATTTCATGTCCTAATTGGGAAACGCGCAAACCTCACTCCACTAGATTATTTGACTGAAGATGGCTTTTTACACAAAATTGTATTTCATACATTAATAAGCACTCAACCGATAAATTGTAATTTATATGAGGTTTTGATGGCTTTAAGTCTGAGACATTGTTATCTGACTAATGAATTTATACAATTCAATATTATTTCTTTGTTTGAATTTATGCAAGCCAAAATTATTTCTTTTGTTAAATCAAAGTCTGATAGTCTAACTAGCATTGGCGATTACAGGGCTAGCACATTATATAATTTGATTACCAATGGTTTGAACTCCTATATTAAAATAAGTTAAAATATATCTTATTGCTGATGAATATCAATTTGGGATCAAAGTTATCATTCTACTGCTTTTTGTATTGGTTTTTAAAAGTAATTATTAATATGATAGGAGAATCTACTGCTTTTACTGCCATTTATTGATTTTTCTTAAGCTTTTCATAATATAAAAGCTGTTGAATAAATAGATTACATAAATAAATTATTTTATATTAATACTGCCTCAAGTACTGCTTCAACTTTGATGTGTGAGATGTGACACCACGTATCTGTGTTGCAATAGAATTCTGGTGTCTATAATTCATTATATTGTAGGAATGGTACTAGAGAAGGTAGTATCCCCCTTATTTGTTTTCTAGATACATTAGGAATCTGATTGAAGAGATTACTAGTTGTGATATATGATGTAGCTTGGGTGATGTTATTTATAATATTCTAGTGCATGCAGATGATTTTGTGCTTCTGTTATGTTTATGTTATGGATTTTACTCTAATTGTTGTTGTTGGAGTTTATTACAAGCTAATATGGCCATCGCCAAAGACAATGAATTGGGGGGGGGGGGGGCATTGTGATATGGTAGATAAATTACCCACCATTGGTTTGATAGAGATTGTGAGAGATTCCATTCCAATTTTGTTTTTGTTTTGCAATAACAGTAGCAACAATAAATTTAAGTGCTACTAATGTCGATGACATCATCTTTTTATGGAACCAAACCAAAACCGATGAGCAGAAAGTTGGTGATCAATAATCGGTACGAACCAAAATCCAGGTATTCCATCCAAGGAAGGGTGCTAGCGGAATGAAGGTTTACGTATTGGTCTCTATTCACAATCATTAGATGGATAGGAAAGATCAAAGAGGGAAGCTTTCGAGGACCGACTTACCAAGAGAAGATGAGAGGTTGGTAGGATAGCTGGTAAAGCTTATGTTAACGTCAGCTTCCTCACTCGAAGGCGATGTCAGTGTCGGGCAAGCCTAAGATTAGAACCCTGCACTTACTGATACGCTGTCGAATATCTTAACGGCATCGCCACTGGCTCCAGCCAAATACAGATTTTATCATATAATCCCTATCCTTAGAAATGATTTAGGATATGGAGACCTGTGTATGTAGACGAAGTGCTTTCTATTTATCATGCCGGGGAGCACAGCTGTTTAATAGAGGCTATACTTCCCAGCACATTCGCTCACCAAAAGTGAAGGTGGAAAGGGCTTGATGGTCATAAAATATTCTATTTTGACTAGAATGCCCAGAAGATTGATATGGACCGGCTGTAAGAAATTGTGCCAGTGTGAGAACGGTGCCATGTGCGATCACGTGACCGGCACATGTGTCTGTGCTGCTGGTTGGAGAGGCACATTCTGCAATAAATCCTGTCCACCATTTACGCCACTGGCTCCATCCTGTTAATTACTCTCTAGAGTAATTAACTTAGAGAACCAAGTAGATGACAGCCTGGAGGTAAGTTGTCTCACTTGCCGTTAAAAGTACAACAGTAGGTTTATTCCTAATCCCAACCCCTAACCCTAACGATATTCATAAGAAACTTAGAAAATTGAGTTAAACTTTAACAAATAAAAGCTCGAACCGGAATTGAACCCCGAAAACATAATCCAAAACCTAGCACCTATGCCACTTCACCACCGAGCTTTCCATTTGAAAGCAGTGGAATAGATGATGTCAACATATCATACTAGAAAATCGTTTCGTTATCGTCGGTAACTATAGTCAAAACAAACCCTGCTTTGGGGAAATTACATATAGGTCATGTTGTACATTTAATCGCAAGTGGTTGTCTCACTTGTACTAAGTGAAATATGTAACCATTGCCAGGTGTGGTGATGGACTTGTATAAACTGACATAAACATAAACTGACTTGTGCAGAATACTTTTGAGTCCGTGCAAGGAACTAACCTATTTTTTAAAATAGAAGAAATAAAAATGAATATTTTGCTTCAAAAAGAAAATGCTTGAAAAGAGGCAGGGGCAGGCCGAGATTAGGTATGTTAGATGATTTAAAGACCCACGCTTATGTGGAAATGAAGAGGAAGGCAGAAGACGGAGAAGAGTGGAGGCGTTATATACCATGGACCTGCCAGTAGGCAGTGCTCTGTGAGAGAGAGATTTTGCTTGGTTGATCAAGTCCCAACGTGAAGGCGTTATATACCATGGACCTGCTGGTAGGCAGTGCACTACGAGAGAGAGATTTTGCTTGGATGATCAACTCCCAACGTGCTTTTAAGTAGCTTTTCTCTTATAGGAGAAATTATGTTACAAGTCAGGCAGAGTGACTTCATTGGGCAGTTAACAAGTCACAGTGTGTAGGAATTGATGGACCGAAATACTGAAATCTGCTTGGGTCTAGAGTCTAGGCCAAGTGCGAAATTGTGTCAAATGGATGCTGCAAGGGAGAGGGCTGAGGAAATGGTGCATTGTTATAAAGTTACGTACGTTTATGTAAAAGAAAGCGTTTGTCTTGTTGACATTTTGAGAGAATTTGGAGTGGAGTGGAGAAATTGGTTAAATTATATGTAGTGTTGTTTATGTCTGTTAAAATTTCATGTATCAAGGCCTACTGTGTGGACGGGTTATTGAAGAAGTGCTAACATTTGAGGAATTATTCAAAAATCTTTGTATTTTATATAGTTTTAGTATCATAATTGGGTCTTTTTGTAAGTTCACTTATTAAATGGTGAAATCATAATAGAGGTAAATATATTTCTGCTAAAATGGCAATTGAAGCACAGAATACAATTTATTATATGAATTAAGTCCTGTTATAATTTTTTGTAACCCTTTGATCATCAACATCTTCTTCCCTTGAATCCCAGTTTAACTAGGGTCGGGATACCAATTGACTGTCTCAAATCCTCTCTGTCCTACATCATATCATCAGTCAATACCCTATTTGAGACTTTTCCATTTGATTAAAAATTTTTTAACCCTTAATATGCTTTTTAAAATGATGATTGTAGCTGATAGTTCAGCGGCGGGGTGGAGAAAGTGCAGAGAAGATGGAACTACTGCCTTATGCAATAGTTCAGTGGATGACTGAAAACTGTAAGTTACAGTTTGTGACTAGATTTAGGATTTAGATATTCTTCTTACAATATCATTGTAGGCATAATGAAATGTTTATTGTTTAAGTATGTGTAATAAATAAAAATTTATGTGTATTTTGTCGTATCCGGCTCTCTGTTAAGAATTTAACATCTTCATTACATTGTATGGACCTTTAAATAATTATGTAGTGGTAGCTCTGACCAGATAATAAACAAATGATGGCTGGCCATGATCAATGTATATGCAGATATTTGTTATGTATTTCTTCATATATTGTGAGAGAATGACATTAAATAAATTAGTAAGGAAATTATATTTCAATTACTTACCAAATGATGATATAAAATGTCATAATTTACATTTAATATAATATGTCTAGATAAAATATCTTGAGAGGATATATTACATTTATGGGATATCTTACAGTGGCGCCTACATGAATGAAAAAATATACAGGGTGATTTTTTCAAAGTAAACAAGTTTTATAAAAGGTCTATAATTAATTAATGTATTTTATTATCTTGTATTTCATAAAATGTTTGATTTCTATTGGTCAGCTGATGTTGAGCCTTATGAATTGGAGGCCTGTATAGCTCAGATACTACAAACAGAATTTAGAATTTTGATAGACGACCCTGCTTTAGAACAGATATGGTATAATGACAGCTAACTTTGTACAATTTGAATTTATAGTTTTATTAATTAACTTGATTTCTAAGGACTTGTTAGTTCAGTTGAATGTTAGTAGAGACTAGTATCTCATTTACCTCATTAGCAGGATGTCAAATGTTTAGAGCACAGCCAGATCATCTCTTGTATTGTCTCTTACAGATCTCTTGCATTGTAGAAAATCACCTCTGACAGAACTCTTGTATTGTCTCTTACAGAGCTCTTGCATTGTAGAAAATCATCTCTGACAGAACTCTTGCATTGTAGAAAATCATCTCTGACAGAACTCTTACATTGTAGAAAATCACCTCTGACAGAACTCTTGCATTGTAGAAAATCATCTCTGACAGAACTCTTGCATTGTAGAAAATCATCTCTGACAGAACTCTTGCATTGTAGACAGTCATCTCTGACAGAACTCTTGCATTGTAGAAAATCATCTCCTACAGTTCTCTTGCATTGTAGAAAATCATCTATGACAGAAGTATATCAGTGTAGAAAATCATCCATGACAGAAAAAAAGTAAATACGCTTTATAGTGAAATGATCAACTATGTTGATATCTATCACTTTTAATACCACAAGTTTCAACCGTTAGGTAATTTATTCCATTAATAATTTTCCGTGTAACCAGTCCAGTGAATGTCCGAGATTTTGCACCCACGAGTGTTCAATTCACCTCAGGAACTGTCATTTAAAACTTCATAACGTTACCCCTACGCTATCAAGACATCCAAAAGATAACATTTTTATTTATTAGACAGAAGTATATCAGTGTAGAAAATCATCTATGACAGCAGTATGTCAGCGTAGAAAATCATCTATGACAGAAGTATATCAGCGTAGAAAATCATCTATGACAGAAGTATATCAGCGTAGAAAATCATCTATGACAGAAGTATATCAGTGTAGAAAATCATCTATGACAGAAGTATATCAGCGTAGAAAATCATCTATGACAGAAGTATATCAGCGTAGAAAATCATCTATGACAGAAGTATATCAGCGTAGAAAATCATCTATGACAGAAGTATATCAGCGTAGAAAATCATCTATGACAGAAGTATATCAGCGTAGAAAATCATCTATGACAGAAGTATATCAGCGTAGAAAATCATCTATGACAGAAGTATATCAGCGTAGAAAATCATCTATGACAGAAGTATATCAGCGTAGAAAATCATCTATGACAGAAGTATATCAGCGTAGAAAATCATCTATGACAGAAGTATATCAGCGTAGAAAATCATCTATTATAGAAGTATATCAGTGTAGAAAATCATCTATTATAGAAGTATATGAGTGTGGAAAATCTTCTCTGACGGAAGTCGTGCCTTGTGAAAGCATCTGTTAAATTTATCTAAATGTATCATAGTTTTGTAATTGCTTAGAAATTTTGTACTTCTTACATTTACTTAACTCGTAATACTAGAAAAAATATTAAAGGAATAGATATGAAGGAATATTCATAAAAATGATTGAAACACCTGTGTTGTGTCTGGGTTGCTGAAGAATGGACCAACGGTTGACTGCATGTGTCATAAAAGGCGGCCAAGCACTAAGATCCAAACCAACGTGAGAAAGGGCATTTGGTTAGTGAATGTCTTGGCACCAGAAATTGCTTCAAAGTTTTCTAAAATTCTCGACCTTAGCTAAACAGGGATTCAGGAGATGATGATGAAAAATATAGAAATTAAGTAACAATAATATTAAATAAATTTACACAAGCGCCACTCTGTGCAAAATCCCACAGTATCTCTAACTTAGTCTCTAACGTATTATGCTCGATTGAATGAAACTGTCTTAGGCTTCCTCTTAAATTTCAGAAGAGATCAAACTGACTGTCTAAGACTAGTTGGCAGACTGTTCCAAGCAGTTCGCCCAGAAACAACAAATCCCTTGGTACCCATCTTCGTTCTAGATCGTGGTATGCGAAGAATTTTCAGTAGCAGGCTCGAATTGTTTTAGCAATTCTATTGAATGAAATATAAATATGACATAAATAAAATTCTGTACATTAATATCGTTTTTCATATTCTTTGCTAACCAGGTAGCAAGAGAGATTTGTGAATGTCAGAGATTGTGTCAGCAAGGCCGATTTGTGTCAAGGCTACCCAGGGCACCTCTCTATCGATTGGTCGAGTTACATGATGTTATTCTAAGTGGTGTTGATGATAGTGATCATGAAGATGATGATGACGACAACGATGAAGATGGTCACGTTCCCGCGGCCAATATGGTTAAGATTTTATCATTAGATTATTGTAAAATGACTATTATGAACCGCTATCTTGGACTATTGGTATCTCGGCATTACTGAACTTTCTATTTGCTTTTTGTTCCATATGTTGTTGTATGTTTGTACGTTTTCTGCGGTATGTCAGATTTCAAGTAATAAACGAATATATATATATGTATATATATAATAACCAAACTGCCGGAAATCACTACCAGATATCAACTAGCAATTTCCAACCAACCTGAAGAAACAGTTGAATATCTTGCTGGAATTTTGCTTCAACAATGAGATAACTTCCTTCACTCCCAAATTAACTAGTTTTGACTAATGGCATTTTGGTGTACAAGGTATATAAGAAATGTTTCTTCTAAAAATGATTCCACAGCTCTACTCGCACTGGTAGTATCCTTGAGTGAATGGAAACAAATATTGAACTTAGCGTATAGAACTCTTTATAATTTATTATACACAACTTTTCAAGTACCATACAAATTAATCATAACTATTATTAATGAAATTAGTTGACATCTAAATTGGTAGTCTTTCTAAAGAATAGTATGCTTTCGACTGGGCTATACAAATAAAACGTATATGCCTACTCTCATGTTTTATCGTAAATATGATATATTATTTCCGGGTGTGGTTGGGGCCCCTGCAGATTAGGGTCACCGCAAACAAGCTGCCATGTGTACTTAGAGGTGACTAAGGCAAAGGGGATCCACCTCACTATTAAATTTCCCCATGATTAAATGGCATACAGAACTAAAAGAATGAAGAGGTTAAAGAGTCGTAAGTTGAAAGTACTTCAGAGAGACAGTTATATGATAGCACATAGTATAAAGAGAATGGTTTGCTGGAGGGTGTAATTAAAGGAAGATATGCAGGGGAAAAGAGTTAAGAGGCAGACCAAGACATGGGATGTTGAATAATTTTTTTTATACAGGGCCGAAAATAAAAGCTGAGGATATAATTGATTGAAAGAGTTTTATGCCATGGACCTGCCGTTAGGCACTGCACTACAAGATAATATAGTACTAAGTGTCAAATGTCAAATGAAATTTTATTATATAGTAATATTCTCTCAGTTAAATGATTCGGTAGTATTTTAACTAAATTTATCATCCTTTTTGATAACTATATTTTACAAGTTGATAACATTATTGATTGCAGCAGGAGGCTACTGCCACAACCTCACAAGCTACCAACAGAGACTCGCAGATGGAATCTTTATCCAATGAAGGTTTTCTTATTTGATTTACTAAATTATACTTATAGTACTCTCGCTTGGGAAATTGCGAGACAGAAATTTTGGTAGGATTGCAAAACAGGCATTCAGTAATAGGAATGAACTCTTGACAAGTGTAATGAACCACTAAGGTAAAGATGGTGAAAATCTTTGTAGGACCAAGCTATTATATGAATGTGAAACTTGGACACTAGAGAAGGAAGATGTTAGGAAACTTGAAGCATTGGAAAAATTGATATGGAGAATAATGGAAACGATTAGCTGGACTAAAAAGTTACAAATGAAGAATTATTGGAGGGAGTTTGTACTGATAGACAGTTAATAAGTACAGTTAGAAATTGAAAGAAGAATTGGATAGGACACATTCTAAAGTGGGATAGTTTTAATAGAGAGGTCATAGAATGTAGAATGGAAGGAAATTGATGCAGAGGCAGGCCGAGATGAGGAATGTTAGGGAATGTTAGTTGATTTAAAGATCCACCCATATGTGAACTCAAGAGGTAGGTGAAGGACAGAAAATAGTGGAGGCATTATATACCATGGACCTGCCAGTAGACAGTGCACAGAGGAGATAGTGTTCTAGCCTGCTAGTATACTGTAATGTATGGAATATATTTTTTAATGTACTAGTTTGGTTAAGAAACTGTTAAAGAATTAATCACGAAAATCTGGTCTAAAATCGAAATCTGCTACAAATTTACAATATGTTCACCCCGTTTTCATTAACCATTTAGTACAATGAATTATTGTAGATAGTTGTTTGTCTACTTCTATAGTCTTTTACTGGCACCTGTTCAATAATTAAGTAAATGTAGATTTTGATAGTTTCACAAGGCCGCCAATGACAGTCTCTGGTCTAGTGATAGCTTGGCGGTTTCACATTGTGCATTGGCGAAAGTTGGATAGAATTATAAAAATTAAATTCATCTAGCATATGACCTAGTTATTTCTCTTGCTATATTTATTCTTTGTTATTTTTGTCTGTACTTCATGACTATTCAGAATGATGAGTTGATGGCTAGTGATTATAACTGATTGACTTTGATTAAGCTTATTGCATCTAGCTTCAGTTTAAGAATAAACTTTCATCATCCCGGGGTTTGGCCCACCTGTAATTAGAATTATTGAATCTTGGCCTCTCGATCCTAATGTAAAGAATCTTGTGCTTAGTCTTACGTTTGTGTTTATTTTTATGCAGATTCAGCGACACCTATGAATGAAGATGATAGTGGATGAACTGCTGTTAATCGTCGCAAGAAGTAGAATGAAAAGTTGTAGTATTATTGTAGATGTGAAATATGGACAGTAAGAGAGATCACAACAGTTATATACTACAAGTACATTATACTTATTATGTACGTTATGTGCGTGTACATTAAACCACTGAAAGTAAATTTCTTATGTGGCTATTACGCTTAAAGAAATCCTGCTAGATTGGGCAGAGAATTAAGTACATCTAGGTCTCCGGCCTGTTAGCACTTGATAGTAAACACTATTTATATTATTTACTACAAGTACATTATACTTATTATGTACGTTATGTGCGTGTACATTAAACCACTGAAAGTAAATTTCTTACGTGGCTATTACGCTATTACACTTATTTATATTAATGAATTCTAATGCCGTGTGATAAATTGACGGTGGTCAGTAGTCCTTGTAGTCTATTAAACTACAAACGGCTCGCATTTGCCAGTGACACTAGCGTCACTCATACTGAATGATGGACAAGTGAATAGCTCACTTGTCTGTAGGCGTTTGCAGAATTTGATTTCTTTAAATCTGACCGCAGTGGAGCTGGATTTTTAACTGAATTCCGGCTCGAAGCGGAATTGACTAAATTAGGCGTATAACTCTGACAAACAAGTAAGTGGAAAACAATATTATGCAGAGTAGCATAACGAATTAATTGAATAACATGCAAATAATGAATACAGAAGTCCTTTAATAAGCGATTAAAGTCGGGGGAGGGCGTGGGACGCAGCGGAACTCGTTTCCACCTCAGAATGCTGGTGCCCATATCAGATACTAAAAGATCTGTAAATACATTAAAGGGGGTCTGAAAAGATTTGACCATTCGATTAAATATAAAGAGAAGTTTACCAGCGGTTTCTTGTCTCGAGTGCATAAAATCAATTACAATCATAGTGCAGGCTCTACTGCTCCGTAGTCGGATATCTTGTCGATATGCTACCGACTCAACCTTGTGATCTCAGTCTATACTTATTACCAATTTACCACATAGAAAGTGCAGCACTTCTTGCAGACGAGCTTTGCACCGCAGAGTTCCAGGGGTCGATTCCAAAAACCGCCCCATTAATAACTAGATTTTTAAAATAATATTGACTTTTAATTCCAAAACTCGTCGTTTTCATCAACTCTTCCAACATAAAACACCCAGAAAGCACCCTGCTGTGTCACTATCTCTACATGCATGGCTGAGATCAGGATACGGTTAATGGAGTTACTGTTATTTAGTTATTAAATCACTTAATCAAATGAGCTCATACTAAAGTAGACGTTTCTCTTAAAAAAGAGAAAGTCAATGTTTTAATAGCATGTACGATACTATAGATATAACGTTGTAGAGGTCAAGAGGTATTGACTTCTTAGAAATATCGATGAATTCAGAATACTTAGCACAGGCATGGTTGAAGCCTGACAGATTCTATACGTCATAATGTACGAAACTCTTATCAGTGGTAACTTTGCAACAATTGACTGGATTGATAATCGTATCACTGATAACGCTGTAATAACTACACTGACGGGATTGCGAGGTTACACTAACAACCATGCAGTCTCTATTTCAGACCTTACCTAGTACTCTAAATATATCAATAGACATCATACAAATGTGGATAGATCATAATCATGTATGAAGAAGTTAACTATTTGCTCGAGCGAGTGTTAAGCTTCATGGAACAAGATCGCTGACTATAAATAGAAGCATGTATCTTGGACCTTAAGCACTAAACCCTAAGCACTTAATAGAACATTAGAGAGAGAGAGAGAGATGTGAAGTCGTTCTCTTCTCTCTCTTCTCTACTCTTCGCTCTCTCTCTCTCTCTCTCTCTCTCTCTCTCTCTCTCTCTCATACACACACACACACACACACACACACACACACACACATATATATATATATATATATATATATATATATATATATATATATATAAATTAGTTAAGTATATACTTGGTAAAACTAATTTAAGACTAACAAGTGAATGTCAACAGTTCGATAAGCTTATCTATTCTTGCTAACATCGCACTTGTGTTACTTTATGTACACCTATTTTCTAGTTAATCTTACTGGCTTCATTACGTAATACTCTTACATGTGGCACTTCAATATGTCCCATTCTTTATTAAAACCAATATACAACATGTATATTTCGTTGGTCAAGTTGAAACACAGCGTAAGAACATTTTTGCTGCGAAATCAGATGAGACCTCATGTGAAACGAGTTTGTTGCAGCTTTCAGCAAGCTGTTTACTCTCCACTGAAATATAAATATTGATATAGACCTTACATAAAAGGTGCTTACTTTGAAAAATTGCACTTTATATTTTTTACTTCGCTTGGAGGCGCCACCGTGCAATCATAAACTTAATCGTTTTGTGGCAGGCAACTGCAACGTAATTTATCGTAAAAATGTAATATATCCTCTCTAGATATTCCATCTAGACATATATTAGATGTAAATTAAGACATATGTTTATCGTCATTTGAAAAGCAATGGTAATATAATTTTTTGGTAATTTTTAATACACCATTCTGTTATTGCCAGCCGGAATTATAAGCACACTCCTCTTCCCGCTCCCCCATTAGGTTTTGTTTATTATGCGAAGAAAGCTACCACTTCATATTATAAAAGGTCTATAGGCTTATGCACTTGGTCTACCTGTGTTTTGAACGGCTGGAATTGACCCGATTTTTATTGAAATATTTGTTTTTAAAACCTATTTAACATAATGCTTTTGAGATTAATATAATGTATAATTTAAACATCAGTACCAGATGATAATTACGTTCTCGATCCCTGGGTCTGCTATAGCCTATACTGGATAGCCTATAGGCCTACTAGATATACCTATAATATACCGATAGCCTATACTGAATAGCCTATATATAGGCCTACTAGATAGCCTATACTGAATAGCCTATATATAGGCCTACTAGATAGCCTATAATAGATAGATAGCCTATACTAAATAGCCTATAGGGCTAATAGATAGCCTATAATAAACAGCATAATAATGGATAGCCAATACTGGATATATAGTCTATAGGCCTATTAGATATAGCCTATATCCTAATAGATAACCTATACTGGATAGCCAATACTGGATATATAGTCTATAGGCCTATTAGATACAGCCCATATCCTAATAGTTAGCCTATACTGGATAGCCTATACTGGATAGCCAATATGCCTATACTAGATAGCATATAATTAATAGATATCATAATATAATCCAGTATATAATTTATACCGGATAGTCAATCCTTCGATTTCTGCAAAATAATCTCGGAGTTTGGAGGCGGACTATCGCCTGACCAGGGGTCAGGGCATAGATTTATAGACAACTGCATGGATATAATCATGAGTCAATTTTGTACCTCATACAGAAAACAAGCAGAGAAAAAGTAAAAGCTGATATAAATGATGTTTTGATAAAAGTATAAAAGTATATTGCTAGCCAGCTCTTGAATGAAGTTGGCAAAACGTGATCCCGTTGAGTGAAATGGCTGGATTCAATAGAGCACATTGCAGGCCTATAGTCTTAGCCTAGACTGCACTAGACAGGAGAGGATTGTAATTGATATTTGGGGAGCTAACTTCCATTTACGATACATAATAATCACACTTTTAATCAAGTCTTTTTTAAATGAAACTTTTCAAATAAAAATTGATCAAATAAAATATAAAAATTACTGAAAATAATTATCAAGTGCGGAAAATTAAATTAAGCATTAGGGGCGGTAGTTAATCTAAAGCAGAAAACTGGCCTTCACGTGATTAATTATAAGAAAACCATGAAAAGGATTGAAGGTTGTCCGCTTCAGAAAGTTACTATAGTTTCGTCAATGGC
The DNA here is from genome assembly GCA_905160935.1 of Enchytraeus crypticus. Lineage (NCBI taxonomy): Eukaryota > Metazoa > Annelida > Clitellata > Enchytraeida > Enchytraeidae > Enchytraeus > Enchytraeus crypticus. The sequence goes on from CAJHZI010000425.1 coordinate 1,264,088, forward strand.
TTTTACCACGTACCCCACATTTTCGACTATTGAATCCATCTGGAAGTAGGCCCACAGACAAATGGATTCAAGGATTCTCCGGATACCTTTATGTTTTACACATACGCATAGTAAGACACGGACACAAACAAACTAGTAGAGATATTTACACGTCTACCTACGCATAAAACGAAACTTAGCACAAGGCGGTTAGTTGTACATCGTTAGCTGCTAGGCTAGAGCTGGGCTGGGTTGCTACTTGATTCACAACAGGCATACCATATTCGTAATTTTATAATATCAAAATATAGCCCAAAGCTTTAAGACTTTTCTTTAAGGCAATTGAATATTCATTTAAGAATTTTATGGTTAGAAAAGGTTGAAAGAAATTCCAAAATTGGTTTCTAAGTACTTGGCGATATCGCATTTCTAGTTATAGTTGGGTAAACAGGATTATTTGGGTAAATAGGATTGCTTTCTCAGGGAATGACGCCCCTGCCCAGTAAATGTTAGTTGAAGCTGAGGAAGACATAGGGAGCCCACCTCGTCATAAGCAGAATCCACCAAAAATAATAGTGTATCAAAAGGAATGTTATAGGTGATTTAAAGATCCACTCGTATGTGGACGTGAAGCGGAAAACGGAAAATAGAGATGAGTGGAGACGTTATATGTACCATTGATCTGTAGGTAAGCAGTGCGCTAAGAGAGATAGAGAGAGAGAGAGAGAGAGAGAGAGAGAGAGAGAGAGAGAGAGAGAGAGAGAGAATAGTTTATTAGCATATAGATTTAGGTTTGTGTCTCGGCAACATTAATTACAGAAATCGCAACCAAGATAAAGTGGCCAAAACTAGCCTTCAGAAGCTTGGTGATTCGATTAATTAGAATCAATTATTACTTAATATAGGTAGGTATGTGTTTTTCACTAAAAAAGAATAAAATCGCGTAGTCGGTCGAGAATTCTTCACTTAATTACATATCTGACGTATGATTCTATTTCGTTTTTTAAATTCTCCAATATTATGCAAACAAAAAATATGCACTGATAAAAACAGCAAACATTCAATTGAGTAAATAGCTACTAACAAAGAGTTAATATCTCTTTATGACTACTTAAGTACACAGGCAAAAATTCTGCAGGATAACAATAACTATAATAATTTGGTGTACCCTTTTATTTTTTACCGTGTCACTTTGAATACGGTTCAATTTGTTGATGTTGTTACATTTTATAATATTGATAATAATTGCGAAGGTTTAACGCCCTTTTCCTCATAAAAGGATGATTTAGAGACGACAATAAGTATACTGAGTATGCTTATTTTACAGCGCTTAGTTTTGTTGGAGATCTACTCCACAATTGCAATTCTGTTAAAAATACCAAAACAATTCTTAGCTAATATTTACTGTTTTGATATGTCTATGATAATGAGAGTCTAGTCCTGAGCTTAATGTGTGATTTTTGGTAAAATGGTATCCAAAGCAAACAATCAACATTACTAAAGTTTCAAAATAATTTTCCCGCATAATATAAAATGTTACTATATATTTGACTTTTTGACCTGAGATTTTAATTTAAATTTATCAATAATTCAGTTGTACACGATACGTTCTTAAAATGCCCTAATGGGATTTTTAAATAATATACTTTACCGAATATGTCCAACGATCTAATCTTTGCACACCAGATGTGCAAGATGGCCAAGACGTGAATATAAATATAACTCATATAATTTCTATTGTTTTTAAAATAGATTCAGTGCATCCACGTATAGATCTTTGAGATTTCCAAATGTTGACATAAAGCAGTTGCATTCTAGATTTTCAGGCATTGAATGCATACTATGCAATTTTATGTATTGTATTTAATTTTATTTAATGAATTAAATTTTAACTGTAAGTACTTTAACTGTAAGTACTTTTAGTACTTTAAACTTCATAAAAACAATGAAACTCTTAAAGTTCTCAGTGTTTTGAAATTCTCTTATTAAAATGAATGATTCAATATCTAACGCAAAATTATAATGATACTCTTTAGACTCCATAAAATGCGACTTGTCATTGGCAAAGCCGACATACTAGCCGGTAAAATAATTACGCGAAAGGCGAGAGCTGTAAAATAGTGGAAATCATCGGTAGGGTACACTTGATCAATAAAGTATCGATATCTGGGTGTTAATATCGATCTCGTTTATTTTGATTCGCAAATAAATTTATTACAATCCATCATGCAGTGATTGATCGTGCCAAAAATCTTGAGGATAAGGTCAAGCTTAGAGTTCAAGTTTAGGATATGAAAGGATATGATGAAAGGCGAGTCTGAGGTTTGAACCCTGCATCTGGGCGCAGTCATATAAGTTACCAATACGCCACCGGCTGATAGCTGTTCGATTAGGTTTAGTTTCTAGAAGCTTTCGGAATTGCGAAACTTTCATACTCTATAGCAAAATTCTGGATATAGCCAACGTTTGCTCGTTGCAGTCATTGATTTTAAGAAACAAGAAAACAAAATTGGGAATATTGGATATTTTCAAACTAGATTTCTTATGTTGAATCTTTTATAATAAAAAATAAATTAAATTGTTCTATATCTAAGTTAAAATGTCATCAACTGGGGACTAATAATTCTGTATTTAACATTTAACATTAAAATAATTTCTTATTAAAGAGTCTTATTATGAAATTATTTGAATGGTTGAATGTAGCTTATGGCCTTCTTTTCTGAAACCCATATCTGACATTAAATTAATTAATAAAAAAAATTAAGAAGCACAGGATAATAAATTAATTGATAAATGAAGCGATGATACATGTTTAATTTTGAAGATCAGCAATCAAAGTGAGTGTTGATGATAATTGCTGAATAATTTATGTTGATAGCAGCAATACTTCATAATTTTCAATTGAATAAAGACAGATTTGGATTAAATTCTAATGAATAACTGATTTCCAAGGAACTATATGTGTATTGGTGTATCCCTTCCATTTAGAATTGGAAAGATAAGTGTGCCAGCGACAAGGCTACTCAGGCAAGGTTTTGTTTTGTCGAAGCAATGTCTAATGGAGATTTAAACAATCAAGATGGATATCATTACGATGGTTATTCTAAAAGAAATCGTTCGGGAAGTCGTCGCAGAAGCTATCCGCACAATCAATCCAATAATTATCATCGGCGATATAGTAATAATTCAGGGGGCCCACCTCCTGCCTTATCAGATGGACAAGCTATGCGCCGCCCCAGCGCTCCGCAGGCCCTGCAGTCCCAGAAACCACCAGCTGCCCCCCAGTTCAATAATTTCAATGGTTCGTGTTTTTAATATTTTACTTGTATTATATTAAATAATATTACATTCAGAGGTCTATTTTAAAGTGTGATTCGAATGTCATTACTGTCACCGTTTTCAGTGGATATTAGCTACCGGGTAGTTTGACTGAAGAGTTTATTTCACGATTCTGAGTTAAAATTTGATCTAGAGGAAATATTTATGATTTATATTAAATGCTTCCATTATGTGAGTATTTAGCATGGTGTTTATTCATACCATGGTGTGTATTTGTCAGTTTATCTAACAGTTTTTGCTTGGCTTCCATGTGGCTGGTTATTCATTATGTAGTACAACCATGAATATATTAATAGTTGATAATAATAGTTTAATAGTTTAATATATCAATAGTTGAAATGTACATTTTTATATGCCATTATATGAGAAACTTACTACACTAAATATTGCTCACCTTAATGTGCAAAGCCAAATATGAATGTAATAAAAGTGTGGAGTTGAAAAGCACACTTTAAAAATTAAAGTAAACCCCAGTCTGTATAAGGTGAATTAAAATTGTTTGAAATTGAGGAGAGATTATGAAAAAGTGTTCTAAAAGCTTTCAAAGCCAGTAAAACTTATTTTATGTAGGCCAACAATTTGTTTCAATATCTTCATCAACACATCTCAGGCTCTATTGTAGAGAGAACTATTTAACTTAGATATATTTCTATATCCTGGATAAACAGGATTGTTTTCTCATGGAATGGCGCCCCTGCCCAGTAAATGTTACTCGAAGCTGAATAAGACATATAGGGGCCCACCTCATCATAAACAAAATCCCCAAAGAATAATGGTATATTAAAGGAATGTTATAGATGATTTAAAGATCCACTCATCTGTGGACTGGAAGAGAAAAAAATGGAAGATGGAGATGAGTGTGTTATATACCATGGACCTGCCAGTAGGCAGTGCACTAAGAGAGAGATATAGTTATCTCTTATATATCTAATATATCTATTATATATCTTATATATTTCTTAGATAGAGCGATGCTCTCACTAGGGACTGATTTAATGGTATTGGGCTTGTTTTAATTAATTGCATCATTGATTATGTTTGTTGTAAGCTTGTACTTTTATTTCTCTTTTTGTACACTTTGCATGTATGCGACTTTACACTGAGGTTTTTGTCGAAATAAACTTATCTCTCTCTCTCTTATGCTTTGAATATGATTAAACGAAGCTGCTGTGTAAAGCATTACTAATTGCGTGCATGTTGTTAAGGTCGTGAGGGGGTGAGATGCAGACCTGCCAGTCGCTACCAGTCCAGAGAGTCCAGTGTTGATAAAGAGTCCCATCTCATCGAGAACGGCAACATCAAAAACGGCATTCTGGTACGTATCGTTGCATGCAATGATTGAAAGTCGCTTTGATGATTTTGCATATTTTGTTTTTTAGAATCAGTTGTTATGTATACTCATAACAAAATAGATTAACATAAAAAGTGAAATGATAGCAGGAAAAGTAGGATTGATCAAGACAATGAGAAATCACCTCAGAAGACATTTCTTTTCCTAAGCTTAAGGCTTCATTAAAGTTTTGCTAAGGCTTAGCTTCAGTGGTTGATCTAACTTACTGCTCAATATTTTCTTTTATTGAGCATGAATGAGCGTGAATACAGAAGGTAGTAGGAATGTGTACCTTGGATCTGTCACTCTGTGGAGCACCTGAGAGAGAGGGAGCAGTTACTGATTCACTGTGTAGAAGCTCCTGACTTGTTGAGTGAGCGCCTTCTTTCACTGTGTTCATATCATCTTTTCTAAAAATATCCTTTAGAATTGATACCTGTCTAAATAAATAGGTTGTTCTAAATTTAACTGCTTGTGATACATTCTGAGTTGAAACCTTTCCACTGTGGAAATAAAATCCAAATGTGATGTCATCTGGATTTAAAGTCTCTGGTCTAGCCTTTGCGAATTCTAGGTTCTTTCCTATTAAACTGGCAAATGGCCATAATTTCTAGGATAACCTTTGTAATAACTTAAACCGGATTCTAAAGTCTTGTTAAACTGGCAGGTAACTCTAAAGAAATCCTCATCGGAAGGAAAGTTTTCCATTGGCCGATACAGTTGCTGACATTCCAATAAAAATTAACATAACATAAGCACCTCAGACTCTGCTACTGGTTCTGCTGCAAAAGCTGCGGCATGTAAAAATTATAAAATTATTGGACTGATGCATACTTAAGTTACGAGCATTTGTGTTGCTTGTAAAGTAGATGTATCACTGGATAGTAGGAACGTTAGACGGAAGTGTTCATTCGTGAATGCTTGAGAGAATACTGAATATTGGCCTAAGAGTTGATCAATGCAGATAATGTGACATATGGTGGGAACCAGTGTAATGCTATGGTGAATATGAATAGGAATGTGCGCATTGGATCCTCTGGTAGATCATTTTTTATTTAATCATAGCTCATTGCTGTACCTCTAGCATTTCATCTTTAGACCATTATTTAATATAAATTTCGTAGTTAAAGCATTACAAATTTTAATTTACGTTTTGAAACATTGTGCAATGCAGGTTACAATAACGAATGGGGCTGAAAAATTACCAGCCAATGAGGATTTATCATCTCGTATAAAACCGTCATCTTCGTTAGATAAAATCGCCATCATTTCTACAAACCCTTCGTCTTTCATCAATCGCTCGCGAGACAATTCTTGCGACGACTTAGGAAAGGTCTCATTTGATCTGACGCCGGAGACTCAGAACTCTCGACAGCCTGACGGTTACAATGAAACATCTCGCAGGAGGCCGTCAGGAAAGAGAAAAGATCGACGCTCAGTGGACAGGCCATTCGCAGGTGACGACATCGGGAGGAAAATGTCTGTACCAGATCTATCGAGTCATTCTAGTAAGTGTTTGCTCCTGCTGCTTTCTGTTGTGGTGCCTTTTTCCTCGCTGTTTAAATTACTGTTCTAGCGTAAAAGATTTATTAAAATATTTTATGCTTGGAACAAACTTGGAATTCTTTGGTCCATCATTTTAGCAATCTATAATAGTAGGTGTTGCGTGTTTTCATGTGCTATATATGATGTTGAGCAAAGTTTTCTACGTGGAGTACATAGTAAGATGTTTACATGGTAAGATGCAGCTGTTAATGGTAAAGATGTTTACACATGTGGTAAGATGCAGCTGTTAATGGTAAAGATGTTTACACGGTAAGATGCAGCTGTTAATGGTAAAGATGTCTACATGGTAAGATGCAGCTATTAATGGTAAAGATGTTTACATGGTAAGATGCAGCTGTTAATGGTAAAGATGTCTACATGGTAAGATGCAGCTATTAATGGTAAAGATGTTTACATAGTAAGATGCAGCTTTTAGTGATAGCTGTCATTATAAGGAGATGAAGTTGATGTTAAATTCTTCACTGATTGATTTGACAGAATCGTCGGGGGATCGTATTCACTATGACAGAGACTTTCTTCTCACTCTGCAGTATGCCAAAGAGAGTCTTCTCATGCCTCCAGGCCTTCCTCCCCTGCTGGAAATAACCCTCAGTCAGGTAACGCGGTCTTCTATTCACCTTGGTTCAGCTAAGTTAGGCTAACACTTATTATCAGAATCAACCTGGTTAATTAATTTCTTATTATTGTATTAAGTCGCAGCCTCGTGGATATACTAAGTAGTTGGGCTGAGCCGGTGACTTGTTGGCAAGTTGTTCGACAGCAGATATGTAGGTGCAGGGTTCATATCTAGTGCTCGCCCCATCAGTGACATGGTATTCGAGCACGAAACTGATGTTAAAATTAACCATAGCCTTAGTTAATATAACCTGGTGCTTATATTAGTTTTGTTGTGTCCAGGTAACTGTAGAATGAACCAACCATTTACTGCGATTATTGTAAATAAATTGTGACTTAGAAATTATTGAGGAAAGCAACGGCAAACGATCTCACAAGCTATATATTTTTCTTAGTTATATGCTGTATAGATATTTTCCTATGGCTTCGTGATGGGTAACAGGAAGGTGTCACTGGACTGCTTTTAGTAGTGTGCTGAGTTAGCCAAGTAATGTGAGGTATAAGTGTGATATGTAATGTATGTGAGAAATCAGTATTGTTTTGAAATAGGTTATATATATATATATATATATATATATATATATATATATATATATATAATATAATGTATATATATATATATATAGAGAGAGAGAGAGAGAGAGAGAGAGAGAGACAGAGAGGAACCTGCCCGTAGGCAGTGCACTAATAAATATATATATATATATATATATATATATATATATTATATATATATATATAATATATATAATAAATTCTATATCTATTATATACTTGTATATATATATCTATATATATATATATATATATATATATATATATATATATATATTATATCTGTATATATATAATATATATATATATATATATATATATATATATATATATATATATGTATGTGTGTGTGTATGTGTATGTATGTGTGTACTTATGTAACCTGATATTGACCATCAGCAAAGCAAATTTTCTATTTTCCAAATACTGGTCTGTAGGGCCCTTTGCACTTAAGAATTTTTGTCTTAAATGCTGTAGCATTTGCTGCAAGTCTATTTCTGGTTGAGCGTCTGACTGCTGTAATGTCAACACGTTTCAGGCATGCATCTGCTGAACAAGTTAATTGATTGACTTTGAACCCTGTATACTCAGCTAACCTGAAAACGTTTCTTCAAAAATTTTAACGTTTTTAAACATTTTCACTTTGTTTTTATTTCTTAATACACAAACCTGAAAACTTCTATTCAAAATGTGCAATATTCAAAATGTGTAAACATTTTCACTTTGCCATTTTTTTCCAATATTCCCAAATCTATAGTGCTGATTTTCATAGTTTAAAAAGAATTAATTTATATACTATTTATTAGGTTATTGAGTTTATAATTTATACTATTTTAATTTATTTTTTTAAGAACCTTTTAAACTTATATTTTAAGCTTTAAAAGTTTGTCTTTTGCTTTTTGCCATATTCGAAGTATGTTTTGTGATGATATGTAATTGCGGAAAAACAAATATTTCAACCTTTATTTTTTAGATATTCAAACACTAGCTTCTTTTACACTTTGAAAAATTCAAAGTTTACAAACATAAATGAAGTCACTTCCATTTTCTCAGTCAAATGGCAATATCAATGACGTCAATAATGACGCTAATACTCTTTTACACTATTACCCCTATACACTTTACACTTATACAAGGATACAGTGCTGCAGCACTTCAATAAAACTTCAATATCATTATTGTGATATTTCACTAATTGAATATGATTTTACACCTTTACTGAAATGCACATCAAAACTTGCTCAGATAAATTATTGTACTATTGCGTGAAAAATATTTACCCTTGGTATTGACGGTTTTGGACCTCCCTTTTGCTCACCGGCTTGGATTTGAATTAATAGTGCTCGATGTTGTCATGGACGACTGTAGCACTCTAATTGTTATTATTATTATTATTATTATTATTATTATTATTATTATTATTATTATTGCAAAATACAATATTGCTGCAGACTGCAGTTTTTTAGCAATTACTCTAAATGTTACCTAATTACTATTTTACAAATAAGTTTGTGAGATTGCACTGCTCTGAGTATGCACATAAAAGCACATCACCCTCATTTCTGTAATTTCCTTATCTTTGGACTGGTTTTCGGGATTTTGGAAGTTGCACCATTTCTAGACCTGGTTGTTCTCGTCGGCTTGGATTTGTCTCATTAGTGCTCGATGTTGTCATTGATAACAGTAGCATTCTAATTGTTGGCTGGAGCCAGTGGCGATGTCGGTAAGATATTCGACCGTGGATCAGTATGTGCGGGGTTCAAATCCTGGGCTCGCCCGGCACAGATATTGCTTTCGAGTAATGAAAGTGACGTTAACATTAGCTTTACCATGTACATGTTACTACATGTACAAGCATTTAACACTTATATGTAATATTTTTATATATACGTATATATTTTATTTATTCTGAAACAATAATTAAAATCATTATTATAATTGTTGTTGTGTTATGTTATATGCACGAGTTACTATATTGTTTCAGCCTGTGATGAACTCAACTAATTCCCAGCCTCGCCCTCGACACTTGCATTTTTACACTTTAAAAAATATTGTTATCGTCGGCTTGGATTTGTCTCATTAGTGCTTGATATCGTCATTGATGACAATAGCATTCTAATTGTTGTTACGCTACATGCACAAGTTACTATATTGTTTCAGCCTGTGATGAACTCTACTAATTCCCAGCCTCGTCCTCGACAATCCCACAGTCGTGGCTCGGTGGATCACGGTCAGGCTCGTCCCAAGCACTCCCGCTCCATGTCTGCCATCACCCCGGCACGACCACAGCAGCAGCAACAACAACATCAACAGAATTCTTCAACTCTCGGCAGATCGTCTCAGCGCATTACGTCGGCGAATTCGATGTCTCGAGCGGAGAATCGTAAGATCATCAACGTGGAGCTGTCGAAGTCCGTTCACCTGCACACGAGCGACAACGCGTGGAAGCCGCTGAAGAAAACTGCAAGCAATGAGCTGGAGGAAGCTGAGGTGAGGCAGCCAATCAGTGGTTTTATTTAATAAATGAGTAAATTAATTGATTAATAGTTACTTTATTCAAATATTTATCGATTGCTGGATATATGAAATCATTGAAATATGTAGTTGCTTAGTTGATTGAAATAAGCTTTGGTTTGAAATTTAGTCAATGATTTGATTTAATAGTAAATAAATAAATAAATAATTTTATTTAAATATCTCTCATTACTTAATTGATGTGCGAAATATGCATTCATTCGGTTGATTGTGTGGTTGATTGATTGTATGTTGGTTTTTTCTGCCTGTGTGATTGTAGTATTTTGTTGATAAAAATCTTTACGAACATATTTAAATTAGCAATCTATTTATTAAATAAAAACAATGATTTATATTTGTTTACCATTGTTTCTTGTAGACTGATCAAGAGAATAGCTGCTATTGAGTTTACTTGTTCATGCTTATTAAACAGCAGATCAGGATTAGATAATTCCACTGATTAAATATGATGTGTTTTCTGAAAGATTGATTGATACAATTATTGATCAATTAATTGATTGCAAGTTCATAATTTCTGTCAATTATAACTTGCAATTCTTTTTTGCCATGCAGGCAGTTTTCCGTTCTCTTCGTGCAATCCTTAACAAACTGACGCCACAGAAGTTTCAGACTCTGCTCCAGCAGGTCACAGATCTGCCCATTAATACTCAGACGAAGCTTTCTGGCTGCATTGACATCTTGTTCGAGAAGGTATGATAAGCTAAGGTTGCAAAGCTAACTTGACGTCCATTTCCAATAAATAGGCTATTCTATCATCAGCAACCTCACAACCTCTTCCCACGAAATTGAACATTTCGTGGGAAGAGGTTATGAGGGTAGTTGATGATAGAAACTAATGTAGGTATGTTACAGCCCTGTGATCTGTTCAGAACGCAATGAACTGATGATGATGATCGGATGATTTTTTTTGTATCGGCAGCCTTCTATTTTTAAATATAGGCATATTACTAGCAAGTCAATGTATGGTAAAAGCGTGTCGAAGAAGAATTTTTAAGAAGAATTTTAAGCAAGTTACTAATTAGACCCTCATAATCAATGCATATGGATAACTAGAGTTTTAGACTTATGGTTCTTCATTGGAGTTCAATTCTGCCTCCCTTCGGTTCCGTTAATTCTTCTTAAAGAATGAGCTGCGTAGCCTCTATGCATGAATGCTGCAGATAGTGTATGTTCTATTTCATGTTAACTCTAGCCTGACTTGAGTGAGTCAAAAATATACAGTTTGTATAATCTTTCTAATTAGGTGAGTTGTTAAATTCAGTGATAGTTTTGTATTAAGAGAGTAACAAGGAATAATAGTCTAAGAACTTCTTATGCTGCGTCATTTTAAAGTAGGCACTAGACAGATAGTGGTTCAGATTATTTTTTTAGTTGTTCAGATTAGATTTATTTTCAGTGATTTAATGTGTAATAATTTTATCGAGTTATATTTAACTTAATTTAAATATTTTTTCAGGCAATCAACGAGCCGGGTTTTTCTGTGGCCTATGCTGAAATGGCTAAGTGCTTGCTAACGGTTTGTATCTGTAGTCATCTTAATAACGCACACACTGTTCAGTTTATAATTCAACTTAAAGTTATCTCGTTTCGTAACTGCGACATTAGGACTTTCCTTGAAGAAACATTAGAAGTACCGCTGTCAGCAAAATGCAGTATTTTAATTAAACTTTTATGATTGGTGAGTGCCTTGGATCCAGAAATTTCTAAAAATTTCTAATCCCGACCCTAGTTAAACTGGGATTTAAGGGAAGGAAGATGGTGATGAAGATGAAAGTTTGCTCAAACTTTATACATAACATATTATAATATTTACTGATTTTAATTCCTTAAGTTTAAATTTTATATATCTTAACATCTTACTTTGTTTGCTGATTTAGTCTTAGCAAACGGCTTCTTCAAAAGGTGCAGAGTAACCATCATTTTCAGTGATTATGATTTGAAATTCTAATGTTACGTGTTTTGAGTACTTTTCTATTTTTTTACTTATTATGTATATTTCTTTAGATTTCAGTTCCACTCGATGAAAATCCCAATGAAATGGTAACATTCAGAAAACTTCTGCTGGACCGGTGCCAGAGAGAGTTTGAAAGAGATATCATCGTGGAGATAGATCTGGAAAAGATGCAGACTGAAATCGAAGACGCGGAAACGGTTTGACAATTTCTAATTTCTGTTGCTATTTTTATTGTATTATGCGTATTACTGCAATACATAGCATAGAGTTGGATAAGTGATGGGGATTCGCTATCTTCACTATTTAGCTTTATATTTTGGAAGTGATATTTTAAATTTTTTAAGACATCAAGAAGAATTTATCATTTATCGAGGACCGTGATATTATCGTCATCTTCGCTTGATTCCTAGTTTAGCTATGATCAGGATTGACACCATCTTCTAAAATCATCTTCTGACAGTGATGTCATCTTGTAACTTTCAGTTCAAGCTGATAGTTTGCTCCTCTGATGATCTCACAACGGTTGAATTGTCTGTCAGATTTCAATCCAAAGTGACATGTATTGCTATAACTGTGAATCCTAATCCAAATTATGCTTTTTATATATTTGTTTTCCTTTCATGAAACTAGAGATTTAGCTGTATCTAAAATTTAATGTACAGGAGGAGAAAAAGAGTCTCCTTATTGCCGAGAAAGAAATGGCAGAACTGAAAGCAAGAAAGAGGTCGCTGGGAAACATCAGGTTAGATTTCTGTTCTGTTCGCTTGTTTCAGGATTCGCCTATTATTCCATATTTACTATGAACCAAAAAATTAGCTGATTTATTTAGTACGAAGGCAATAAGACACCTTCTTGAAATAATCGCCATTAGTTCCTTATTTGGATTCTTTCAATATTTTAGGAAGCATTTGAACATGAATTTTAATGATTTTGCTGTAGTATATGCTCTAAGTTAAGATGCAGGTGTTTGGCTGATTTTATGGTTTTAATGTAGATTATAATCAGAAAGGTATATAAGCTGCAATATCTATTAAAGAAGAAGATTTAATTATTTCTTTACTTGTATTTTTTTATGACACATCTGTGACTGTTTGGTGTATGTATGACTGTTTCACACATGTATGACATATTTATGACAGGTTTATGGGATAGTTGTTTAAGCTGCGGCTGTTTTCAGAGAAGATCATGGATAACTTTGTGACACAAGTATGACTGTATGACACATGTATGACTGCATGACATATTTATGACTGTATGACATATTTATATCTGTATGACATATGTAGGACTGTATGACATATTTATGGCTGTATGACATATGTATGACTGTATGACATATGTATGACTGTATGACATATTTATGACAGGTTCATAGGAGAGTTGTTTAAGCTACGGCTGTTGTCAGAGAAGATCATATCTGACTGTGTGACATTTATGACATATTTATGACAGGTTCATAGGAGAGTTGTTTAAGCTACGGCTGTTGTCAGAGAAGATCATGTACGACTGTGTGACATATTTATGACATATGTATGACAGGTTCATAGGAGAGATGTTTAAGCTAAGACTGTTGTCAGAGAAGATCATGTATGACTGTATATATCGGCTGTTGAGAGCCAGTGACGAGGATAGTCTGGAGTGCTTGTGTCGTCTCCTAACAACCATAGGGAAAGATATTGATCATCCTTGTGCTAAGGTTGTATTTGTGACTAGATCATTTCTTTAGTGAACTTTTGTAAAAATTTCTACATGTACATTCTATAGTGTGCGACATGATGTAGTCTGTTAATATTTTATCCATATTTGTTTCGTTAATTTGGAAATGTTTAATTTGGAAATTCAGGTCTTTTTTAACTATCTGACTGTTAGCTACTATTATATTAACTTTAAAGTGTTATTGTATCGTATTAACTTTAAAATATTCTTATTTATATTGCTTTGATAAATTAGATATAAAATTATGTAAGAGTTGCGCAACTATTTTGATTTATACATGACGTATCATTCACTGCTTCAGGTTCACATTGACTGACTGATTGATTGATTGATTAATTGATGCTCTGTGATAGGTTCACATTTATTGATTGATGCTCTGTGTCAGGTTAACTTTGATTGATTGATTGATTGATAGATTGTTTGATTGATTGATTGATGCTCTGTGTCAGGTTAACATTGATTGATGCTCTGTGGTAGGGTCACATTTATTGATTGATGATCTCTGTCAGGTTAACATTGATTGATTGATTGATTGATGCTCTGTGGTAGGGTCACATTTATTGATTGATGATCTCTGTCAGGTTAACATTGATTGATTGATTGATTGATGCTCTGTGGTAGGGTCACATTTATTGATTGATGATCTCTGTCAGGTTAACATTGATTGATTGATTGATTGATGCTCTGTGGTAGGGTCACATTGATATGCAGTTTGATAAGTAAAAGGAATTCTGTCGGGAGCTAAGATCTCGTCTAGACTGCGCTTTATGATACAGGACGTGCTCGAGCTGAGAAATACCTCACTTCTCAACTGATATCAGCTTTTATATCTTCTACTCTTATTAGTTGTCTGCGATTGATGCTGCAGTTAATGGTTTCTTAACCGGATGATATTTGAGGTTGAATAGTCGTAATTGGATTCTCAATTGGCGTAGTTAAAATAGTTTTTCAAATTTTTGCTGGAAACCCCATTTTTATTAGATTGCTTTACATAACCTCAGATCGTTTATTTAGTCCAATCCTCTACGTCTATTCTTCGCCCGAACCGCGCTTGTACGCCAGAGCAACAAGCCTAAGCTGATCAGTGAGATACACAGGATGCGGAGAGAGAGAGGGATGAGTTTCAGAAGCAACTGCAGCAGCAGCATCAGACAAAGGTTGAGAGACCCGTACAGCGCACAATGAGCTGTACGTCACCAGTGGGGCGTGGTTAACGGGCACGATGAGTCAGCAGCTTGGTTACTTCTTTTTACTCTTCTTGTTGTTGTTGTTGAAATGACTTTGTTGATTTTTCTGTGATGTCGGGGTACTAGATCGGGGTTATAAAATTAGTCTTCTTCAGTGCACTGCCAAGTGCAGGTTCAAAGTGTATATTCATACTCAAGTCTGTTTTCTCGCTGCATAGAGCACTCCTTTGATCACAAGTTAATCCCTTCACAGAGTCTATGCCTTATCCATATCTTATGTAGCTTATATATATACAGTATATCTTATATATATATATTTTATATATATATACAGTATATATATATATATATATATATATAT
This sequence comes from Enchytraeus crypticus, assembly GCA_905160935.1. NCBI lineage: Eukaryota > Metazoa > Annelida > Clitellata > Enchytraeida > Enchytraeidae > Enchytraeus > Enchytraeus crypticus. The sequence continues at coordinate 1,279,225 of CAJHZI010000425.1, forward strand.
ATATATATATATATATATATATATATATATATATATATATATATATATATATAAATTCGTATAGCTAGAATAATTAGTAAGCTATCACATTGCGGTAGAGCTCTATGAAAGACCAGACCGTATAAGAGCACTATGTCAAAGCTCGATGATGGTTTGGCTTAACTACACACTGCTGATGAGGTTGCTGAGTGATGGTTGAAAGAGTGTGACATATGCGCGAAGATCAGCGGTTCATCTGTGATGAGCCGTACACATGAACGGGTATAGAGGCAATGTTGAACTGGTGATCTCTTTAATTAGTTTCTACCTTATGAATAAGAGCAGATAAATTTTCACTGGTCTAATAGACTGTAATACCAGGATTTCTTTTATATGATGTGGTATGCCTCAAGTGATACGTAATTCATTTTACAGTGTTCTCTAATTATTACTGTTATATGCAAGTTTCTGGGTAAACAGGATAATCTGGGTAAACAGGATAGTTTTCTCAGGGAATGATACCCCTGCCCTGTATATGTCAGTCAAAGCTGAGGAAAGCATAGGGGGCCCACCTCGTCAAAAAGCATATCCCCAAGAAATAATGGTATATCACGACAAGATAGAGAAGAGTGGAGGCGTTATGTACCATGGACCTGCCAGTAGGCAGTGCACTAAGAGAGAAGAAGACATGCATGTTTATGGGAGACTTTTTCTGATAAGCATTTCTCTGATATGCATATCTTTGATAAGCATATCTTTGATAAGCATATCTTTGATAAGCATATCTTTGATAAGCATATCTTTGATTTGCATATCTCTGATAAACATATCTTTGATAAGCATTTCTCTGATAAGCAAGTAGCTGCCACTTATCAGAGATCTAATGAACTTCTAGTAGTTTTCATATATAGCTTTCATGTATTTATCATATGCTAGAGAAGATCTATCTAATACACGTGCTTAAAAAATCATGGATAGTTCTTGGATTGTGTTTTCACTGTAGGACTCTTGGAGACGGTCAACGGATGAACTCTATGGGTAGGAATGGCTGGGCGGGAGGAGGAACCGGAAGCAGGACTCCATCAATTGATAGGGATATCGCGTACGTATCCTATGTGTCGTTCATCTTCTATTTCTTGTCATTACAGTTGTCTCATCTATTTTATATTATATTTCTTGCCATTATAGTTGTGTCATCTATTTTATATTATATTTCTTGCCATTATAGTTGTGTCATCTATTTTATATTATATTTCTTGCCATTATAGTTGTGTCATCTATTTTATATTATATTTCTTGCCATTATAGTTGTGTCATCTATTTTATATTATATTTCTTGCCATTATAGTTGTGTCATCTATTTTATATTATATTTCTTGCCATTATAGTTGTGTCATCTATTTTATATTTCTTGTCATTACAGTTGTGTCAGCTCTTTTATATTTCTTTCTTGTCATTACAGTTGTGTCACACATATCCATGTCCATGTTTCACATCCATACAATAGGTCCATGTGAAACATGGACCTATAAGGTCCATGTGAAACATGGACCTCAAGGAAGGAAGATATTAGGAAACTGGAGGCATTGGAAATGTGGATTTGGAGAAGAATGGAGAGGATTAGCTGGACTCAAAAGGTTACAAATGAGAAGTCCTGGAGAGAGTTGGCACAGATAGACAGTTGATAAATGTATCAAGAGATAGGAAGAAGAGATGGATAGGACACATTCTAAGGGGGAAGGTCTATTAAAAGAGGTCATAGAAGGTAGAATGGAAGGAAAAAGAGGCAGGGCAGGCCGAGATTAGGTATGTTAGATGATTTAAAAGACCCACTCATATGTGGAAATGAAGAGGAAGGCGGAAGACAGAGAAGAGTGGAGGCGTTATGTACCATGGACCTGCCAGTAGGCAGTGCACTAAGAGAGAGAGAGACAGTTGTGTCATCTATTTTATATCTCTTGTCATTACACTTGTGTCATGTATTTTATATTTCTTTTCATTATAGTTGTGTCATCTACTTACAATTTCTTTCATTATATGAAGCTATTTACTTCTATTGTTCTAGCATGCGACGGTGAAGCTGGTAAAGCTAATGTTAACGTCAGTTTCCTCACTCATTAGCGATGTTAGTGACGGGCGAGCCCAGGATTTTAACCCGCATATACTGCTCCGCGATAGAATATGTTACTGACATCACCATTGGCTCCAGTCAGTGACGACTTCAATATATTCTGTCTATTATAATCTTCCATTAGTTATAAAGCTTTTGGTTAAGTTCTCTCTCTAATTCTCCATACGGTGTTTACGTACTATTTCTCTATCTAATAGTTAAGTACAATGTTGTCATGCTATTTCTCTATCTAATTAATTCTAAGTACTATGCTTTCAGTGCTATTTCTCTATCTAATTCTAAGTACAATGCTTTCAGTGCTATTTCTCTATCTAATTAATTCAAAGTACAATGTTTTCAATGCTATTTCTCAATCTAGTTATCACGGAAGTCTCTACTCGGACTCTAGAGCAGACTATCGAGACATGAGAGGGGCCGGGTTTAGAGCAAGTCAGGGGCGGGACCAACGAGCTCTGAGCCGTGACTGGAAGGGTGAAGGTCAGCCGGTTAGAGGTCAGAGTCGAGATGGAAGGACGGAGAGCCGCGACTGGAAAGACTTCAGGTACACACGGAGACCCAGCAAGGACGCTAGAGAGGATTACATGGACTGGCGGGGAGGGGAGGTGGATCAGAGGTCAAGAGGTCAGAGTAAGGACACCGCGAGGGGTGGAGATGTGTTTAGAGGAGGGAGTAGGGCTGGGAGTAGAGACCCTGAGGAAGGGAGGAGGTACTCTATACCTCAGCAGCTTGGTAAGACCCTAGCCATGCAGTCCATGGAGGAGGACCGAAGTGCTGCCATAGCTGCTGTTAGGTAAGACCCCGCTGTCATACTCATAGAGCTAATGTTAATTAACGTTATCTTTAATGTGAATTAACGTTAACGAGAATTAACATTAACTTTAACGTGAATTAACTTTAACGTGATTCAACGTGTATTAACGTGAATTAACTTTAACGTAAATTAACGTTAACAATGTTAACGTCGGTCTCCTCACTCGAAAGCGATGTCAGTGACGGGCGAGCCCTCGATTTGAACTCCGCACATACTGATCCACGGTCGAATATCTTACCGACATCGCCTCTGGCTCAAGCCTGTGCAGAGTGCAAGTATCTAATGCTTTTTATTAGATGCTTTCACTATCTAGCATTTGCTAAATGCTTTGACTGGTGTTAGATGATCTTATTCTCTAACCGATGTTAGATGCTAACACACTCTCTAACACTCGCTAGACTTGTTAGATGCTCTCTAACACTAACACTTGTTAGATGCTCTCATACTCACTCGCATATCCTAAAACTTGTTAGAAGAAGCTTGCACGCAGCAACATTTTTCAATGATCCAACATTCTCTGATGTAATATATAATTTAATAAGTTAATTAAGTATTAGTTTAATGTAAGTAATTTAATAATTTAATAATTTATAATAAGTTATTTTATTAAAAACAAAAAAGACACAAAAACTCCTCGTGTTGTGTCCAGGTTGTTTGAAGAACTAACCAACCGATGACTGCACGTGTCGTCGAAGGCGACTATAGCACTAAGATCCATACCGACGTCAGAAAGGGCATTCGGTTGGTCAGCGCCTAGGCTCCAGAAATTGTTACAAAATTTAAACGTATGGAGAAGTCTCAAATAGGATATTGGCTGGTGGTGTGATGTAGGAGAGAGAGGATTTGGGACAGTCTATTCGTATCCCGACCCTAGTTAAACTGGGAGTCAAGGGAGGATGATGATGATGATGATTAAGTTATTTTAATAAGTTAATAATTTAATAAGTTAATTTCTCGCACGTTTTGTCATAGAAAGATGACCGGAGCCTCAAGCACTCGCACCTCTCCCCCCGCTGACCTGAGACCTGCCTATCTGCGTGGAGCCAGCAAGTCCATCAGCAATCCATCTGCTTCCGCTACTGTTACTGCAAAAGTCCCCAATGCTGAGCAGAAAGTTATAGAAAATGGAAAAGGCAATGGCAACGCTGTTGCTGTCGATAGGATCTCTTCTGATAGTGGTAGCGCTGACTGTAAGAGTTTAAATTCTGACGAAGCTTCAGAGAATGGTAACACTGCTGTCAGTAGTGACTCAAGTGGTAACTCTGTGGAGAGCGAGTCTGTATCAGAGAGTCATCGACCTTCGTCGAAGACAACATCGAGTCTCGACGAGCACAGTAAATCTATGACAACATCGAGTCAGAGTACTAGTAATACTGCTGCAGAGAGGACTGAATCTAGTAGCGAGTATAATAAGTGCATGACAACATCTAGTGAAGTGGAACTGTCTGCTGAAGCTATGGAAAAGAAAAACAGAGCCATCATGGAAGAGTTTCTTCATATACTCGACTTTAAGGTAAATAAATTTAATTTTTACATTTACATTGACAATATCTATCAATGTCTGTTGAATTTTTTAGGGCATGTCAGATGATCATCCTGGGGCTGATTCCAGCCAAAGATTTCTCTATGATGTTCCTCCACAAAACTCTATTCTTCGCCATTCCTTGATGTACATGCTTGTTCTACTTTCTGTTCTCCAATAAATGCTAACTCCAGCTGCCTTCAAGTCTTCTTTGATGCAATCATTCCATCTTCTTTTAGGTCTTACGACAATTTTTTGTCACTTGATTTATACTTAATATCTTTCGAGAGTTTCTGTTTTCTTCCATGCTGTTTTAAAATGTTTTTTAAAATGACTACTTTTGCAATATTTTTCTTTAAAATATTTGAGGTATATTGCAGATATTGCTGAAAGCAGTGGATTAGGTATTTGAAACTGAACTGCTGTAACTTAGTGAGTAACTTATGCAACCGCTGGTACAAGTATCTACATGTAGCGTACTACTTTGTTTTGTAGAATGTATGTACTGTGTGGCATCTTCATTCACTGAATTTATTTCATTACTTTCTATGTGATCTTGTCTTTGTATGGACTACAGCAGGTTTTGATGATATTAAATTTTTTTCTTTGCTTTCTATATGATCTTATTTTTGTATTGACTGTATTATTTTTTCGATGATATTGAATATATATCATTGTTTTCTTTATGATCTCTTCGTTATATTGATTATAGTAGTTCTATGCATTAATGAAGAAGTTCTTGTATTTTATTAGAATTTTCACGAGCACTTCAAGCGCTCCACTGGCAGGAAGCAAGAAACTCATTTACTTTGACGACTGTTTAGTTCTTTATTTGACTTTTGTTGTCGTTAGTTTTCTCCGTGTTGTGTCCGGGCTGCTTGACGAATAGACCAACCGTGTAACTCTGCACGTGTCGCAGAAGGCGACATAAAAACTAGATCCAAACCAACGTCAGAAAGGGGATTCGGTTGGTGAGCGCCTAGGCTCCAAAAATTGGTACAAACACGTAAACGAATGGATAAATTTGACTGGAGAAAGTCTATTCATATCCCGACCTAGAGGTTAAACTGGGATTTAAGGGAAGATGATGATGATGATGATGACGATGACGATGATGATGATGATGATGATGACGATGACGCCGACGACGATGATGACGACGACGACGACGACGATGATGATGATGATGTTATTGTCGTTAGGAGGCGGAGGCTTGCGTGCGTGAGCTGGGACAGACCCACAGGACTAGATTTGTGTCGGACGCTGTGCTGTACTGTCTGGAGCAGTCCACACTCCACCAGGAGGACACGGGACGTCTGATGAGACATCTCGTCCAGTGTGACGTCATCACCTTCACACAGTACACTGACGGGTGAGACCTATTCTGCTCTCATATTATCTATACTGTTATCTTATTATCCATACTATTATCTTATTCTTATCTATACTATTATCCTATTATTATAATAATAGGATAATAGTATAGATAAGAATAAGATAATAGTATAATAATAAGATAAGATAACAGTATAATAAGATAATAGCATAGATCTATGCTATTCTCTTATTCTTATCTGTACTATTATTTTATTCTTATCTATACTATTATCCTATTATTATTTATAGTATTATCTTATTCTTATCTGTACTATTACCTTATTCTTATTTATTATTATCATTATTTTACTGTTGTTCTTGTTCATTAACAGGAATAAGTTGTAAATTAAAAAGTCTTGAGGATATGTTTGATTTAGTCACTTTCTGTCAGTACACTGAAGAACAAAGAGTTAATCTTGGTATAATAATTAACTTCAGGAAGTGGTTCCTTTGTGACGGTGAAGAATGAAAAAGATGTTTTTTATGAGATGTTACAGCATGAAGGAAGTGTTTTCTATGTGATGTTACAGCATGAAGGAAGTGTTTTCCATGGCGGAGGATCTGGAGATAGACATACCACGTATATGGCTGTACCTGGGTGAACTCTGTGGAGCGATGATTCATAAAGATTTTAGCGACCTGGGTTTCCTAACCACTCTCTGTCAGCCGTTTCTGCACAGTGAAACCAAGGCGGGCCTAGTTGTTGGACACGCCCTTCTTTCTGCTGCACGCAGACTGGTTGGTTACTGGAGTTTATGAGTAACGATTTTGGTTCAAAAAAGTTTAGATAATTAAATAATAATATAATTTAGAAATAATAATTAATCATTTGATTTAGATAATTAACAAAACTTAAACGAATGGGTAAAAGGGGATTGGCTGATGATATGGTGTGAGACAGGGAGGACTGGAGAAAGTCTATTCGTATCCCGACCCTGGTTAAACTGGGATTTAAGGGAAGATGATGATGAATTAAAGTGCATAAGAGTTCTAGAAATAATCCTACTAATTGCCACTTAATGCTTGTGATGGTGCGATTAAGATTACAATTCAGTTTCATTTCAGTTCTCTTCACCTAAAGTTCTATCAAATAGCCAGTTAGACATATGTATTTTAAATTTACGAACAGTATCAGGTTGGCCTATTCTCTTGTTGTAGTACAGTTCTTTTATTTTATGTGTGATATGATTTAAGCAATACGTGCTGAATCGCCGCCCGGCTACTTGAGGTCATCAATGGCTTAAAAGAATTGTTGAAGCAGACTGCATTAAATCTTTGCGAAGTCATTATTATTATTATTATTTTTTTTTTTTTTTTTTTTTTTTTTTTTTTTTTTTTTTTTTTTTTTTCCTTTTACCCCGGTGTAAAGAACCTGGGGTTTGATAAAAACGATTATTATTATTATTATTATTATTACTATTATAATAAGTCTGTCGTCACTTGTTCTTCGAAATCATGTATGCCCGTTCTACGACGTCAGAAAGTGACGTCAGTGACGGGAGAGCCCAGGACTCGAACCCTGCACACACTGATCCGCAGTCGGATATGCTGTCGATGATGGTTGATTTAAGTGCGATTCTTCACCACCCGGGGAGGTAGAAGAATGTGTGATATTGTTGTGATATATAGTATTTGGTCACATTAGTTTGTTTGATAAATCTTAATAGAAGATAATGATACTTGGCCTTATGACCCGCTTTGATAAGCTTTACCATGATTGTTCTCATTCAACTAGGCCCAAGACTGTCTGATTTGAAATCCATCAAATCAAAAGTCATGTATTGAATATGAGCTTCCTCTGTCTGTTTTACCCATTAATTAAAATTTTAGCAATATTTAGTGTTTATAGTGCTCATCATCATCATCTTCCCTTGAATCCCAGTTTAGCTAGGGTCGGGATGGTCTTGTAATGTTCAAAGTAAATAAATAAATAAATATTGAAACTGTAATTAATGACATTTAATTATTAATGAGATTCTTTGCTAACAGGACTCAGACGTGATGGGAGAAATGTGGAGAAGTTCTGGACTCCAGTGGACTGACTTCATTGAAGAAAATCTTGTCAAACAATTCCTTCAACGAAATGATCTGGAATTCACTAACGGCGAACAGGTGTGATTAATACAATGTGGAGTGAATAGAGAGAATTTAGGCGCCAATGATGAATATAGCCTGTCTGTCTGTTTATATGTTATCAGTAAATTAATAGTCATCTATGCTAAACGTTTTGTCTCTCTTTCTTACTCTCTCTCTCTCTCTCTCTCTCTCTCTCTATCGCTTACTGTGTGTTTCCCCCATTCCTGCCTGCTCTCCTACTATATACTCCTTTTTATATTTCCTCCTCTCACTTTATCTCCTGCTCCTCTATTCTCGTCTATTTATCTATTCCTCTATTCTTATCTATTTATCTCCTGCTCCATTATTCTTTCTCTCTCTCTTTCTCTTTATCTCTCTCTCTCTCTCTCTCTCTCTCTCTCTGTCTCTGTTTTACTCCTTCTAACTCAAATTTTAAAATAATTGCTTCTCCTAGGTATTGTGTATTTCCTATAGCTAAATTCATTACTTTGATTATGGAAGTCTGTTAAATTGCTTTATAATTATAATTAGCCTTGAAATATATGCAATTTTTGTAGATGACTTATACGCTAAATATTCTATTTGTTTTGTTTAAGTTACCAGAGCTTATTGGTAGTAATTTCTGTCTATATAGCTTAGAACTATATTTTAAAAAATTATATTATCAACAATTTCTGCAGATAGTTCATTAAGTCATATACATCTTATATGTGGCTTATATCATCAACCATGATCATCTGATCATTGATATCAATCAAGCATCAGATGATAATATATTACATTATATTTCAGGCCACATCACCCGTATCACTGGATTCGTTGATAGCAGAGCTCGACTCTCAGATTGTGACAGCTCGACTCTCTAACGATCAAGTTGTAGAGTGGATCAAGGTATTGTCTCTTGAAGTATCTCGAGCCGGTCTCACGTCGACTTCTTTGTCTTGGCTAACTATTTGATTGTTGAATTTTTAGGATTTTAGTTCTTACTCCAGTTGTGTCTCAGTTAAGACGTGCTAGTTGTGCAGAAAATATTTTTCGCATACTCTCATGTATTCCTCACTAGTTTCTATTTAATCTGTTTTAAATCACATGATTAATCATACCGTTTGGATGCATTATTAGTACACATTTCATATCCCTTGTTACTCACGCATGCCAGGGTTTCAGGGATATTAGGTGACTGACTCGGGTTTGATCCTAGGACTGTCGGTCGCGTAAGCTGAATGTATTTTTTATCAATCGCTTTGTCAATGGTTTGCTCCTACTGAGCATCAAGGCGAGCAGATTCGTTATGGACCATTATTTCGAGCATGTTATCATTATTTCTAGCATTAAGGAGTACGTGAATGAGGAAGACTTGAAGGAGCGAGGATTTGCTAGAGCTCTCATGATCTTGTTATGTTGCTGTTATGATCACATGAATGAGGAAGACTTGAAGGAGCGAGGATTTGCTAGAGCTCTCATGATCTTGTTATGTTGTTGTTGTTAGGAGCACATGAATGAGAAAGACATGAGGGAGCGAGGATTTGCTAGAGCTCTCATGATCTTGTTATGCTGTTGCTGTTAGGAGCACATGAATGAGGAAGACATGAAGGAGCGAGGATTTGCTAGAGCTCTCGTGATCTTGTTATGTTGTTGTTGTTAGGAGCACATGAATGAGGAAGACAAGAAGGAGCGAGGATTTGCTAGAGCTCTCATGATCTTGTTATGTTGTTATTGTTAGGAGAACATGAATGAGGAAGACATGAAGGAGCGAGGATTTGCTAGAGCTCTCGTGATCTTGTTATGTTGTTGTTGTTAGGAGCACATGAATGAGGAAGACAAGAAGGAGCGAGGATTTGCTAGAGCTCTCATGATCTTGTTATGTTGTTATTGTTAGGAGAACATGAATGAGGAAGACATGAAGGAGCGAGGATTTGCTAGAGCTCTCATGACATCTGTTAGCAGAAACGTTATGGAAAGTTAGTGATTGGCTTCCAGTAGCTACTTGTTTCTGTGCTTTTGTTACTTAGTTAAACTGTAATAATTACTATTGAGCAGTCAATTTCTGACTCTTTGAGCCCTATATTACTAAATTTTAAGAACTATTTTTAGCCTCGCTATGTAATCCTGTGATTTGTGATTTATTCTGATATTCGTGTTTAGGTGCATTTTGTTTTAAAGTCTCTTCAGTGTGTATCAGTTAATTTCAATAAATGTGTCTTAAAATGATTGCGTTTAAAAAATGATATGGTGCAGTATTACTACAACATTGAGGATTAACTGAAACATTGGAAAGAATATTTTAATGATTATACAATTATTAGTAATTAAATGTTTGAAAACTTAACTTCCACAGTAATTTATCGATTCACCTGAACACAAGAATCACCTGAACACAAGAATCCCAGGATTATCGCATGTATATAGATAGCATGTTATTGTTCTATACAGCTGTACATGGTAGTAAGGGTGGCTCAGTGTATAACGTGCACGGGGAGCGACTGAAGAGCCGATGTCACCTGCTGCTCAAGTACATCAGTGGCTCCTCGGAGCTGGAGCTTCAGGCTCTTTACGCTCTACAGGCCTTCGTGCACAGTCTGGAGCATCCGCAGGGTTAGTCCATCGATTGATTAGACATTACTGATTATCCGCAGGGTTAGTCCATCGATTGATTAGACATTACTGATTATCCGCAGGGTTAGTCCATCGATTGTTAGACATTACTGATTATCTGCAGGGTTAGTCTATCGATTGATTAGACATTACTCATTATCCGCAGGGTTAGTCCATCGATTGATTAGACATTACTGATTATCCGCAGGGTTAGTCCATCGATTGATTAGTTAAATGGTTTGCCTGATTGATTTAATTGATATAATCGATTAATGGATTGACTGATTGATTGACTAATTAATTAATCAATCAATTATTGATTGATGATTGATTGACTGATTGATTGTGTAGATGTATTGAGGACTTTCTTCGACACCCTGCACGACGAGGACGTCATCTCTGAGGAAGCTTTCTGTGACTGGTATCACAAGGACGACCCCGCTGAACTGATGGGCAAGGGAGTCGCCAAGAGCTCCGTTGTGCAGTTCTTTAACTGGCTCGAGGGCGAACAACAACAACAATCTTAGGTCTGTGACGCAGCACGATGCAATGGCCCTTAGAACTGTCAGCATCAGGGTTTAACCACGTGGTAAACAACAAGTTCTGCTGGACTGTGAAAGGTGATCTTTCACATGTCTTGGACCAGCTGATGTGATAGAGGTGGAGATCAGCATTAGGTCTGACCGCGCAGACCAGCAACAACAACGTGATCTGTTACATCTCATTCATATCTCTGTTATATATCTCTGTTATATCTGACCGTGTCACGTGTTGTTTTCAATGATTTCTACGAGTCGTTGTTTACTGTGAACTCTGTACATAGTCTTCCGACTTCCCATTACTGGCTGTGCCTTTGGTCCTGAAAATCTTCGTTTAGTTTTTTTTTTAGAATCCAAGTATCCGAACTAATGTTATGATCAATGTAAGCAATCGTTTTCTGTTATCTTTCCTGTTAGTGAGCTTTTTTGTGAAGTTGTTTGTCTTTTTTACTTTAAATAACTTTTAAATTATAACATTATCATCTTTCATCTAATAATATTTCATTTTTGCATTTTGTAATATTATTAGTATGTGTTTTTTGCTGTTATATCTTATATATATATATATATATATATGTATATATGTGTATATGTATATATGTATGAATGTGTATATATATATATATATATATATATATATATCCTTGCTACCATATTTAAAATTGTGCCTAATTGTCCGAGCTGGATCTATGTACACAAATGTTGCATTAAACAATTGACGTTCGTGTTTTCTTCTGTAGGAGGGTAGCTGTGGCTTGCTTACACTTGCACGTGATACCGTTGTGTTAAACTATTTCTAAACGTTTTGCTTGTGAAGTTTAGCTTACTATGACAGCTATGATGACCTACTATGACTACTATGACAGTTATGATGACCTACTACGACTACTGTGACAGCTATGATGACCTACTATGACTACTATGATGACCTACTATGACTACTATGACTGCTATGATGACCTACTCTGACTATTATGACTACTATGACTGCTGTGGTGACCTACTATGACTGCTATGACTGCTATGATGACCTACTATGACTATTATGACTGCTATGATGACCTACTATGACTGCTCTGACTGCTATGATGACCTACTATGACTATTATGACTGCTGCGATGACCTACTATGACTACTATGACTGCTATGATGACCTACTATGACTACTATGACTGCTATGATGACCTACTATGACTGCTATGATGACCTGCTATGACTGCTATGACTGCTATGATGACCTGCTATGACAGCTATGACGACCTGCTATGACTATTTTGACTTTTATGACTCCTATGATGACCTACTATGACTATTATGACTGCTATGATGACCTGCTGCGATTATTATGACTGCTATGAGGATCTACTATGACTATTATGACTGCTGTGATGATCTACTATGACTATTATGACTGCTATGATGACCTGCTATTACTTTTATGACTGCTATGATGACCTACTATGACTATTATGACTGCTATGACTATTGTAATTGCAATGATTACCTGCTAGGACTGCAATTTTGCTGCATTAGATTTTTTCGCAATGTATTACTGTAATGTCAGTATATGTCTGCTTCATGCTGTATACGTTAGTCACTAACTTACTGACTCCATATGACGCTAGTGTGGCTTCTATCTAAAATATACAAGATGTGTTCGAGTGAAACTGCTTTGAACTGCTTCTAACTGCTGTTAGCGAGTAAATATTTTAGTTGTAATATACTTTTCGAGGTCTCTATACGTTGTTGTTGTTTTTGTTCTGTGCTGTTTTAGTGCTATCTACTGTGCCGTGCTTGTGATGTCTACGGTAGTGCCGATGACTCGTGCCAACTATTGTTTTACACGTGTGTTTACATGTGTTATTGTTATTATTTTTAATTATTGTACCTGTAGCAATGTTTTATGATAGTTTAATATTTTAACGTATTTTGGAATGAATAATTAATTATTTCTGTTATTTGACGTCCTATTTAATATAATTGTTTTACTGGTATGTGTGTATGTGTATGTGTGTGTGTGTGTGTGTGTATATATATATAATATATATATATATATATATAATATATATAATATATAAATATACAATATATATATATATATATATATATATATATATATATATATATAGACTATATGTACATGTGTATTATATTACATGTAATTGCTGTGTGACGTTTTGTTAGTATTTTCATGTTATCAGCAGATGAAATAATGAACTTTAAATAACCATGAATGTTGTTTTCTGTTGCCGTATTTTACATCACCACTGAATACTATTTTTAAAATTTTAACTCACATGTAGTATATCTTCCGCAATCCTATGACTGAGTAGATGCTCTTGTCTTTGAAAGTTTATTTAAATATTTAAGAATGAAGATACAGTGTGAATTGTCTTGTATATTTATTTTTAATCTGAATCTTTTACTGCTGATCGTGTAAATATACTAGTAGATTATAGCAATACGTTGCTGCATCATGCTATGTGATTGTAATGGTATAACTAACTTTTGTGGTGTTTACCTATGACCTGGTATTGTATGATACCAGTGCATGCTTAATAAACGTAATATTTTATATAATTAATAAATTTATTTGGCGATATAACCAGAATTTGGTGTGTTGTAAGAAGAGTTATCTGAATTATCAAGCGAGTTAAAATTAGGAGAGTCTAATTTAGTTGTAAAAAGAAAATTTCTAGCTGGTGAAAAAAGACGTTAAAACTGTTGTTATACAGATTGTTTTTATCATTTGTAAATTTATCTATAAATTATGTAAAACTAGACATTTTTCAGATTATGCTGTTATAAAGGTATGCGTGTTATTCGCCTATCTACCTAGACTCGGTCTAGGGGAAAACTACTCGAGAAGAACTTCAACGCAAGCTAGACAGGAAAAACAACCGTCTGAAGCAAGAGGGAAAAAAAAGAGTCCGAAGCGCGGGCAGACAACAGCTAGCTCAGAGAACCAGGAGACCAATGAGAACCTCTCTCTAACACCGACCGGAGACGAATAAGAAAAGTTAAATCGTTCCGATTTACCAAGTCAACTATTAAGGGACAAAGGTCGTTTTTCGAACTAAAGATTATGCTTCTTGTTTAAAGGGAGAAGACACAAGAACAATCGTACTAGATAACAGTACGATTACACCGTCAAATGACGATTTTTTAGAAATTACTTTCTGCAGTATAGTCTGTCTTGCTTGAAAATTGTATTATTTATCTGCAGTATATCGAGATATTTATGTCATGATGTAATTGAGTATCAAGAACAGATTAAGTGTTACCGAGTATTACTTTACTATTACAGATTCGTATCATAAACGCTGAACGTTTATTCTGAAATTTGAAATTTTCTCTGGATACATTTGGATGTTACTGGATATATTTATCAAATTTAAGGGGAGAGAAATAATGTACTTTATTAGATTTTGAATAGCAAGTTTAATTCCTTTTTTGTGATGTTTTGTGTCGTAAGCGGGCTCTGTTTAATGTATAATTCTTATTGTAACACAATATTGCTTGTAGTGTAACTCTCTACTACTATCTCTCACTCTCTCAGCCATTTTCTTCTTTTTTTCCTTACTACTATCTCTGTCTCGGCCATTTTCTTCTTGTTTTCCTGTTTCAAGAACCATCTTGCATTTCTACAATTAGCTGTAAATAAATGCCAATTGTTTTTCGCTGGTGCTCTAAAACTTAAAGCGTGTAAATATTAAATTTTTGCGTGGTTAACGCTTATTGTGTGATAGTGGCTTAGAATTTAGAATTTGTTGAATTTAATTGCATTAATTAATTTATTTAAGTGCATTGTGTCCTACGACTCTTTATCAACTTCAGTAACTTACTATTGATCGTTTATGTATAGTCCATATATAGGAGAATATATAGTTCATATACTACGAATATATAGTTCATATAGGCCCCTAATGTAAATATTGTATGCTTAACAGTTTTTTGTCATTATTGTGTACTAGGAACGCTAATAGTGTTGGATTCAAAATGCTAATGCTTCCCGTTACAATTCTCTGTAGATTAACGTCAACGATTGCGAGTTAAACCGCGCACTGACGGCCTTTTAGTCACCAACGTATGCTTATACGTATATTTATAAATGTATTAAATTCCTGGGTACTTTATACATGCGCATTTATGTATATGTATATGTATAAGTGATATGCATATCTATACTACAGATAGGCACCCTAATAGTTAAATTCTGTATCAATTGTTTGTTTTTAAGGTAATCATCTAGTATACTTCGTGGTTCAGTGGTTCATCATCCTACCTAATTGCATTAAATTATACCGTATTATGGTTGAGTCACGCAATACTCTGTGCACGAACCCCGTACTGTTCCTACTCTATACTCTGTGCACAATTCTATATCAACAGTTCGATTAGAGTGTTGTCCATGACAACATTGAGCACTATGGAACCTAATCAAAACCGACCGACGAGTAGAATATCGTCACAAATATTTCACAGCTGTGCGTGGACGAAATTATGTATGATGATTCGAAGCGAGACTTTGAAAGATCTGCTGCCGCAGACTACAGAGGGCGCCAATTGTTTGACGCTGCCCGTGTACCTGTTGATAAGTTCGTGCATCTGAATTACTCGTATTTATTTATCCTAGCATAATTCACGCGTTTTGTATTTTCTGCAATCATGTAAGCAATGCAGTATATATATGGAATTATGCATTAACTGTAGGGAAACTTTGTGTGATTGAAATCTGTTGTTTATTGTTTCATTTAATAACCATTTGAATTAAATATTTCATGCGATGATGTTAATATATAGCATAGTAGTTAATTATGTAAATATATTACTGAACAGTTAGTCAATTGGATTAGCAATATTAGATTTTCAAGGTCATATATTGATATAGCTCCTTTTAAACCGAACGGATGAAATGTCTCCGAGGCCAGCGACCGTGGAAGATTAATCTTGGGTGTGTGCTTGGTTAGCGGTGTATTCATGTAGCCAAGCATAATTTGTCATGGAAATGAACAAATATTGTATGGATGTGAAACCTGGACCTTAAGGAAGGAAGATACTAGGAAACTGGAAGCACTGGAAATGTGGATTTGGAGAAGAATGGAGAGGATTCGCTGGTCTCAAAGAGTTACAAATGAGGACACATTCTAGGGGGGGGGGTAAGTCTATTAATAGAGGTCATAGAAGGTTAAATGGAAGGAAAAAAGGCTGGGACAGGCTGAGATTAGGTATGTTAGATGATTTAGAGACTCTTGTATTTCCCCAAATTCAGCTAAACTGGATCAAAGGGAAGCCGATGATGATTATATCTAGAAATTATATATTGTGTAAGTACTATTGCTTTATTATTATATATTATTATAGACATCAATGAACGAGTGCGTATTCTGCACTCGTGCCGTACTGAATACGAACAATTACGCAAAACAAGCAAGAATACGAAAAACGGGTGCGGAATACGCAAAATAACGCTACAATGAAATGTTCGAGGTAAATAAGCTCAAATTCGTGTCACACAATATAGAAGCTGGTAAAGCTAATGTTAACATCAGATTCCTCACCCGAAAGGGACGTCACTGACGGGCGAGCCCAGGATTCGAACAGCGCACATACCGATCCGCGATCAAATATCTTACCGACATTGCCACTGACTCCAGCCAACAAACATGTTCAACGTTTTTTGAGAAAAATAAAATATCACGAGGAATAGCAGTGTCATGGCCGAACTAGGTCTTCGAGACTACTTTACAGGGTTCAATAGTACATATTAAGCTAAATAACAATTACATTTAAATTATCTAAACTAATAAAAAATATCTACAAGTGAGTGGAACTTTATACCATCCAGCAACGCTCATTCCTGTCTTCATATACAAAATATTTATAATGACCATACATACGTAAGCGACCACAATTATGTTTTCACACCACGACGGAAAGCTAAATAGTTACACTCACGTCTCAGACTATTAGGTGCTGCAGCAGAAGGCCAGGCTCGATCACCTAGTGAAGCATTTGTTCTCGACGAGTGCGTAGACTCGAGCTATCTGACCGAAGACCGCGACACTGACGATCATGCAATTTTGAATGTCACCGGTTCTCGTATCCTCAGTCAATGCAGCTGCACTAGCAGTGAAATGACGTGATCTCTTCTACCACCATGGATGCACCCTGAAGACTCCATGAGCCTTTGAAGCGAGTAAATAGACATTAAAAACAACAGTAGAAAATCAATCAATAATGACCCACCACGACGAGAGAGAGAGAGAGAGAGAGAGAGAGAGAGAGAGAGAGAGAAAGAACTAAATTTATTTCGATACATAAACAAGACCGTCAAAGAGGTCACAAGTAACCTATCTAGTTGACCACCCATCAATCATAGAAATTGAAAAATAACTAGGCAAACGGAATTACATGCAATGCAAGTAAAAGAAATTGCAGTTGATAAAGTTTGAAATAATAACAACAGGCATTTAAAAAGGGAATATTGCTTCTGCCAATAAAAACTGAGCTACAGAAAATCATTACAGAGAAACGCAGAGAGCTATAGAGAAACACAGAGTAGCACTTAATTAGTTCAAAATTGAAACTTCATAAAGATTCTATTAATAATTAAACCAGATAGCCAAGTATACGATCACAAAGAACTAACTAATGAAAATAATCCATGTAGAAACGCACTTGATGAATCACATAATATTTTATTATTACAAATTAATTTTTGTTTATAACAATATGAAACTTTTATAAAAATTAACTAAAGTAGCTCTTTAATTTGGCTACAAACGATTTAACCGAGTGAGAATTACGAATCACTGTAGGGATTTTGGTCCATTTCAAAATACAATCATAAATATAGGTTTTATAAAGGTAGGATTAGAATTGGAATATATATAATAGTATTAGATAGCCTGATATCATAAAGATGACTTAAAATAGACGTTTTACCATAAATTTCAGTTCATATTGAATTCTTGATTGAATGAGGGCAAAATAAAGATCTATGCGGCAGTTCATGGGGATTTAGTTTCTTCGTCTGCAAAGCATACCATTTTAATTAGGTTGTTATTTAGTTTAACACGAAGATCATTAGATTTAATAAAACTGTCGTCGTCAATTTTAGGATGCAATTTACGCCAAATCTACGCCGATTTGGCGCAATTTACTGCTAATCGATTGTATTTGAACCAGAGGCTTATTTGAGACCAGGTCAAATTAGCTGATTGGTACAATTCAATAGGATTTTTACCTGCTACAAATAGATTAGAATAGATAGGGGCTCTGAGCTGAGAGAATGACCATTGAACACCATAGCTTTCCATAGAGGCCTCTTCTTTACTGCGAGAAAATAGAAAATCAAAACAAAAGTTAATCAGGCAATCAATTATATTAACCGTGCCGAATTTTGTCATTTAAGAATATGATTAATTCATTAGAGCGAGATTAGAGAGAGCAAAAGAGAGAGAGAGAGAGACGAACTTGTGACACCGAGACCAAGGAAAATGCAGAAGAATAAGAGATGAGAGGTGCAATAAGATGCAGAAAAAGAGAACAGAGATAAAACAAAATAAATTTAAAAGCAGATGCAGATAAATGAGTCCATTTAAGAAGCTAATGTGAAAAGGTTTTACAAATCTTTGGTAGCTTCTCTCCAACGCTCTGCAACACAAAAAGACAAATTATTGTTAATCGGTCAGTTGATAACGATAGCGATTGAAAACAGAACAAGTGATCTCAATAATTTTCAAAATATAAATACCTGCTACTATTATAGAGAAATTGTGCGTTAGAGGCAAAATCTTTATTTTGAGACCAAATAGCAGCTCAAGAAAAAGATATATAGAGACTAAAAGGAAAACTAGAGCGACTGGGCATTAAATCTTAACCAATACAAATCTTAACCAAGATTAGTTACAAATCTAACTATTAACAGTCAATTATATGTATTGTTGCTTCTTTAGCAAAAGTTTATTTTTAATTAAAACAAAAACATAAATAGACTAATGGAGAGAGAGAGAGAAAGAGAGAGATATATTATATATGAGAATGGAAAGATTTATCTCATAAAAATTAGAGCAAAACATAAACCGATAAATCAGTTATTTAAAATCAAAAGCAACTATTTTTTCTAAGCATAATGCTAATCCTAATTTTTGTCATTTATCATTTAAATCTTAATCAATTACAAATCTTAACTAAGATTATATACAAATCTATAACTATAACAGCCAATTTTATGTATTATATGTGTATGCATCTTTAGATAATTAAAACGAAAAACATAAATAGACTATTGAGGGGAGAGAGAGAGAGATATTATATATGAGAAGAGAATATTTATCACATTAAATTAGAATAAAAATTAACCATAAATCTGTTAATTTAAAATCAAAAGACACTATTTTTCTAAGCATAATTCTAATCTTAATTTTTGTCATTTAGCATGTTTTATGTGGTAGTTCAATCTAAAGGGAAAAATTCGTTACTATATAGCACGGAGCTGGGTATGGGATAGAATCATTTCGGGTAAAGTGCAATTTAGATGATCAGTTGTTTCGATAATGCTGCAAATTATCAAACGTTTTCAACATATGCAAGATAGTTATTCAATAATGCAAACTAGGCCTATAGAACGGAATTAGTTTAACGATATAGCAAGCTAAATTTCCAGTGATACGAGAAGTTCTGCAAGAATGATTTTAAAATGCAAGTTTAATCGTAAAATTTAAATAGCAAAATAGATTCAAAAATATACGATAAATTGAGAGCTGTCGATCAAATATATCAGTATGGCTATCACCTTTCATGGTTGTTTTTACAAAATATCATTTATCATTGTCACTTAATTAAACATACTAATCATACTTAAGCCCGAAGGTCACCAGTTAGTTGATAAGTGGTCAGTGAAGAGGTCACGGTCAGCTGATCAATGGTCATTGCAATGAAGTGTAAATAATCCCGTATATGAGACTTATTATTATTACTACGCCCACACATCATCGCCTCATAGGCCTACATCATAGCCTCATAGGCCTACATCATAGCCTCATAGGCCTATATCACAGCTTCATAGGCCTACATCATAGCCTCATAGGCCTATATCATAGCCTCATAGGCCTATATCGTGACATCATAGGCATAATTTGCAGGTCAACTGAATGGAGAGCTAGTTCAAGAGAAAGACTTCAATTGCATTCTCACGGTGGATTGAGCAGCATCCTCTCTACGTAAGTCCGACGACTTCTATAATATTTACAATGTAGCCTATACTTGTATATTAAGTAGTTAAATGTATTTATATATATATTGACTATATATATATATATATATGTATATATATATATATATATATATATATATATACATTTCTACAAATATATTTATATTTAATATACTTGTATATTTTCTATGTAGTTAAATGTATTAATATTCTAATATTTTAGTAATAAATATACTTAAACTATGTTAGTATTTTACCTATATATATATATATATATATATATATATATATATATATATATTTAAGTGGATTTAATATTCAGTGTATATAGTTCTAGTAGGGAAATATGTAGGGAAATGTGAGACGGAAATATGCAGTAGTATTGCACAAGCAAAAGCGGCCTTTGGTGATAGAAAAGAACTTTTAACAAAAAGTCTAAAGAAAGACACAAAGATAAAGATAGTGAAAACTTTGGTTTGGACCATGCTATTGTATGGATGCGAAACATGAACCTTAAGGAAGGAAGATATTAGGAAACTGGAGGCGTTGGAAATGTGGATTTGGAGAAGAATGAAGAGGATTAGCTGTACTCGAAAGGTTACAAATGAGGAAGTTCTGGAGAGAGTTGGCACAGATAGACAGTTGATAAATGTATTAAGAAGTAGGAAGAAGAGTTGGATAGGACACATTCTAAGGGGGGAAGGTTTATTAATGGGGTCATAGAAGGTAGAATGGAAGGAAAAAGAAGCAGGGACAGGCCGAGATTAGGTATGTTGGATGATTTAAAGACACACTCGTATGTGGAAAATGAAAAGGAAGGCGGAAGACAGAGAAGAGTGGAGGCGTTATATACTATGGACCTGCCAGTAGGCAGTGTACTAAGAGATATGCAAGAAGAGCATAACATAACATTTTACTCTTCATGTCCACTGGCGAGTGGCTCAAAACATTCCATTTGGACAATTATTCTTGGGGGATGCAGCTTATGATGAGGTGGGCCCCATATGCCTTCCTTAGCTTCGACTAACATTTACTGGGCATGGGCGTCAATCCCTGAGAAAACTATCCTGTTTACACATCATATTTATATTATGTTGTTATGTAGCTATGCCTTGATCGTAGACGTAATTTAGTAATTAGGGTTCAAGTGTACAACAGTACTTTCTATGTGAATACTGCCTTTTGTGATGGATCAACTTGCAAGCAGTGGACGGTTTCGTGTTGCATTATACAGTATATAGCATTACATTATTATATTAAACACATAATAAACGTCGTGTTAAAAATGGCATTTAATGTCGCGTTAGATAATACATTTAATGTCGCGTTAAATATAGTATTTAATGCAAGATTACATGCAGCATTTAATGCAAGATTTTATACAACGTTCAGTTAGAACATCATGTTACTATCTGAATGCTTTTAAAAATTAAATTATTCTAATTTTTATGTATTTGTGCAGATGGATCTTCAACAGGATCAGCAGATGATCTTCCACAGGATCAACAGATGATCTAATACAGGATCAGGAGATGATCTGCAACAGAAGCGATAATTAAGGGTTGTATCTCTCCAGTATTTCGTATGGTTTGATGTTGATTGATTGAATGTGGACGATTAATTGGTGCTAGTTGATTGATGGGTGTTGATTGATTAATTAGCGTTGATTGGTTGATCAGTGTTGATTGATTATTCGGCTTTGGTTGATTGATTGGTATTAATTGATTGATTGGTGCTGATTGATTATTTGGTGTTGTTTGACTGTTTGGTGTTGATTGATTTGTGTCGATTGATTATTCGATATTGTATGACTGATCATTGTTGATTGATTGATTGGTGTCGATTGATTATTCAGTGTTGGTTTACTGATTCGCTTTGATTGATTGATTGGTGTTGATTGATTATTCAGTGTTTATTGATTGATTGGTGTTGGTTGTCAAATAGTATTGATCGCTTTATTGGTATTCATTGATTCGATTGGTGCTGGTTGATTTAATGGCAGTGATGAATGACCGGTGTAGACTGACTGATTGGTGTACATACAACAGTGCATACAACAGTTTTTACAATAACTGTTAAAGTTATTGCATAACTTTAACAATTTATGCAATAAATTGTTTTTATTGCTTAAACTGTACTATCGTCAAGTCGGCGATTTTTCACTCCTAGCACAGGTAAATTACGAGTCTCTCGTTTCTGGAAGAATAATCTGGATTCTGGAAGAATCTCGCCCGCTTCTTCAACAACCTCGTCATCTGGAGTAGTCGGGACTCGCGATCCAATCCATAGCATCCGATTGGATGTCGGTATTTATTCTCTCTCTCTCTCTCTCTCTCTCTTAGTGCACTGTCTACTGGCAGGTCCATGGTATATAACGCCTCCACTCTTCTCTGTCATCCGTTTTCCTCTTCACGTCCGCATACGAGTGGATCTTTAAATCATCTAGAACATTCCTTTTGATATATCATTATTCTTGGGGATTCTGCTTATGACGAGGTGAGCCCCCTATGCCTTCCTCAGCTTCGACTGACATTTACTTGACAGGGGCGTCATTCCCTGAGAAAATAATCCTGCTTACAAATAATAATTGTGGTATTTATTATGCTTGTACAATATTTTAAATTTTTAGTTAGCTACGACATTTTAGAGATAATACTATAGAAATTTAGATAAAGTAAAAACAGGGTTACCTTTGTAACCGCCCACTTAGCTTGATTACCCCAACATAAATAACATGTCTATATATATACATAGCAAATATACAAATATATAGGAAGTAAATTTACACAAAATAAATATACACAAAATAAATACGCAAATAAATGTAACGCAAACGAATTGTAATGTAACGCAACTATAATGTTATGCAACGTAACTGTAATGTTATGCAACGTAACTGTAACTTAATGTTGACGTAATTTTCTGTTGGTTGTTTATTCGTTGTTTGTTCATTTTGTTGGTTGGTTTTTTGGTTGGTTTTTCTTTCGGTTTCTCTCATTTTTCAAAAGTTTATTTTTTCATTTTTTAGAAAGGCAAAAAGAGTTTTCTCTTTTTGCCTTTAGACATTAAGAGGGGGTCTGACGTACACTGTGGGGCACTGTGGTGTACGGCTGATCTCCTCAGTGTCGCATGTATGGGCAGCGGAGTGGGGGCGAGGGAATACTGCCCTACTGCAGGGGGCCAGGCCCCTTAACTCCCGTGATGATGCTGTCGATACGTGTGGTGACGAACAGACACCACCTCCTCGCGGTCGTCGCTGGGCGCTCCAGCATCCTAGAGGGATCGGGGGATATCCCCCCACCCGTGAACTCTAGGTGCTGGGGCGGCGAAGAATGCCTACCAACAATGAAAAATAATTTTCACTTGTTTTTGAAAATATTTTTATACTTTTTTGTATCTCGTGTTTTTTAATCTACTTATTTCTTGATAGTATTTTTGAGCTTTCTGTTACTTGAATAAGTATTCCTCTTCTATTATTCTGTCGTTCAATTTTGTTGTTGAGATATTTGAAATTAACTCAAACGTGGTTCTTTTGTTTGATATGTTCAATACTATGTTGGTCCGCTTGTTGATTGTTTGGTGGATTTATTGGCTAGTAATTTAACACAGTAATATAATGCAATAAATGCGTGGTTATATACTGTATAGCAATATTTAGTAATAACATCACACACTTAAATTGCTCGACAGACACAAGTGTAATACTATGTACAAAAGTAGTGATCATCATCATTTTAACAAAGGTCTGGATAGGAATAAATGGACTATTTCTACATTGAAACATTATTAAATATTAAATTACATTAAAAGTATTACTTAGTTTTAAAAAAAATAAAACTTGAAACTTTTAAACTAAAAGTTTTAAAACTATTAGTTTTACAAACTTTTAAAACACAAAAATTTAAATAAAATTAAACCTTTTAAAACTTGAAACTAACTTAAAAACTAAAACTTGAACTTTAAACTAAAACTTCTAAAAACTAAAACTTATAAAAGTTTTAACTAAAACTTTTAAAACGAAAAAGGTTAAACTAAAACTTTTAAAACTAAAACTTTTACTAAAAGTTTTCAAACTAAAACTAAACTAAAATTTTTCAAACTAAAACTTTTAAAATTAAACAAGTTACTTGAACATCTAAAACTTTTAAAACTAAAACTTTTAAAACTAAAACTTTAACTAAAACTAAAGGTTTTAAAACTAAAATTTAAAACTAACTTCAAACTAAAACTTAAAACTAAAACCTAAAAGTAAAACTTCTAAATTTTTAAAACTAAAACTTAAAAAAAACTAAAACTTAACTAAAATTTTTCAAACTTTTACAAATACACCTTCTAAAACTAAAAATTTTAGAACTTAAAACGAAAACTTTTAAAACTAAAACTTTAGAACTAAAACTAAAACTTAAACTACAAAGTAAACTTTTAAAACTAAAACTAAAACTTCATAGTATTAAAACTAAAACTTCTCAGAATTAAAACTAAAACTAACTAAAACTCTTACAACTACAACTTTTAAAACTTTTAAAACTTAAAACTTTTAAAACTAAAACTTTTAAAACTAAAACTTTTAAAACAAAAACTGTTTAAAACTAAAACTTTTAAAACTAAAACTAAAACTTTTAAAACTAAAACTTAAAACTAAAACTTAAAAATAAATCTTAAAACTGAAACTTCTACTTTTAAAACTACAACTATTCACTTTTAAAACTAAAAATTAAAACTAGAAAAAGTTAAACTAAAGGTTAACTAAAACTTTTAAAGCTAAAAATAAAACTTTTAAAACTAAAACTTTAAAACGTTTTTAAAATTAAAACACTAAAATTTAAAACGTTTTTAAAACGTTAAAATTAAAAACATTTTTTTAAAATTAAAAATGTGTGTGTGTGTGTGTGTGTATATATATATATATATATATATATATATATATATATATATATATATATATATATATACACACATATATATATATATATGTGTGTGTGTGTGTGTGTGTGTGTGTGTGTGTGTGTGTACATATGTACATATGTGTGTATGTATGTATGTATGTATGTATGTACATATGTACACACATGTGTGTGTACATATATATATATATGTGTGTGGACATTCACTGGACTGGCTACACGGAAATGGAATAAATTGCTTAGAGGTTTGGTTTAAACATGTGGTATTAAAAAGTGATAGATATCAACATAGTTGATCATTTCACTATAATGCGTGTTTTTTTATACTTTACTCACACGTGCATACAAGCATAAATACATGTAGTATTTCATGCATCCACGCATACATACATGCTCACAAACGAAGACGAGCATATACGCCCGCATATCTACATACACGCATACATACAAGCATACATTTGCCTATATCATAGAGATTATCTGCTGAAATTCCTTCAGTGTCAGAATAATTACATTTTTCAATTTATCGCTCTGTAATTCTCCAGTACTAATACTCAGTCTAATCCTATCGTCCGACCGCGTTGCCTACTCTCTACTAGGTGGCTCTGTCTCTGTCTGTCTCTCTCTCTCTCTCTCTGTCTCTCTCTCTCTGTCTCCCTCTCTCTCTGTCTCTCTCTCTCTCTTGTCTCCCTCTTTCTCTGTCTCTCTGTCTCTCTCTCTTGTCTCCCTCTCCCTCTGTCTCTCTCTCTCTCGTATCTCCCTCTGTCACCGTATCTCTCTCGGTCTCTGCATCTCTGTATCTGTCTATCTGTCTCTCTCTCTCTCACATTTTCTCTTCGTCTTTCGATCTTTTTTCTCTATCTCTCTATCTTTTTCTATCTCTCTACCTCTTTAGCTCTCGCTCACTCTCTCTCTCTCTCTCTCTCTCTCTCTCAGTCTCTCTGTCTTACTATCTCGCTAGCGAGATAGTATCTCTCTCTCTCTATTTAAATCTTTTCGTCTCTTCTCTATTTCTGCATATCCATCTGTCCTGGCTCTCTTTCTTTCTCTCTTTCTCTAATTTTGCTTATCTATCCGTCTATCTATCTCATACTCTTCCTAATCTCTATATATATTTCTCAGTCTCTTCTCTCTCTCTTTCTCTCTCTCTCTCTCTCTCTCTCTCTCTTTCTCTTTCTCTCTCTTTTCTTTCGTTCACGTAATCTCACTATTCCAATAATCTCTTGAATCCATTCTCCACGCACTGTCCAATCAAGCGCAGCTGACAACCCGTGTTTGTCTACTTAGACACCTCCAGCTAATGCTTCACCGACCGTTACCTCACCCGATGAGAACAGGTGACGGTGTCTTATTAGTGAGAGACCCTAAGTTCTTAACCTGACTGTCTGAATAGCGCAGGTAAAGATAATGTTAACGTCAGTTTCCTTACTCGAAAGCGATGTCAGTGACGGGCGAGCCCAGGTTTTCAACCCTGCATATACTAATCCGCGTCAAATAGCTAACAGAACTATTAACTGAGCCTAAAATCTAAATAGAAATAAAATCTAATAGTTTTTACTATAAAAGTGTGACCGGATGATATTGATTAGCAATACACAGTACAGTATGGAGCATTATTTCACCATTCAGGTAGCGAGATAATAATTAAACATAATATATAATAACACAAGTGAACAGAAAATGGAATGAAGAATTTCGACGCAAGTATAAATTCGAACAAGCAACAAAAACAAATATTAATAATTAACTAAATGATTTCTAGCGAACATTCCCGGTGGTCTCGCAATATCAACTTCCAGTCAACCTCTCAACCTGGAAGTTCTCTGGCGCGATTCGGTTGTTAGTATTCAGTTGTTGACCGAGTTGTTAACCAATGACAACAACTTTACTTTGACACAAAGTATTTGCTGAAAGACATCTTCTAAAAATTATATCTTCTAATTGCCTTATGCTTTTGATCAGATATATAGATTCTAATTTCATAATTAAAAGCTACCTCAACGTATTTTAAAATAAGTTTAACTGTTCCACCGTTTTCGTCAGCGAGCTTCACATCGTCATCGCGACGATGATGACGATGGATAAGCAGTCACTGAAGAACTACGACAGTTATGCAAGCGTGTCATCCAATGATGGACTCGTCGCGGGAGGTGGACTCTCAAGAGATCATCTCCACCTCCTCCACCCCTTCCATCACTTCCACTCCGGCTTCTTGCCTCAATTCTCTGCCACTCTCAGCATATTGCATAATATTACATAATCGACCTCTGATTACGCGCCGTGCTGTGCTCTCCTATATCCACTCTGGTATGTCACCGGCTAGCTTAACTCGATTATACGCTCCAGCCATATAGGCTGGTCCCCTTCCCCACCTTCCTTTCCACTCAGATTTACTTAGAATATTTGGCTCTACTAGACCGTATAGGATACTGAGTAGTACAGGCAGTCTTCATACTTATTGATTACTGAAGAGTACTCCATCGATCAACCATGTATCATGTTGTGGGCTGAGCCTTTGGCATGTTGGTAGGTTGTTCGACTGTGGATCAGTGATTGCAGGGTTCAAATCCAGTGCTATTAACTATCGTTACTACATGCTTTCTAGACAGAAAGTTGACGTTAAACTGGCTTCTGTTTGAGAAAACTGTAGCTTCCAATGTATTTTAGGATGCCTCATACCTCATGCAATTGCCGTCTCTTCAGAAATTTATTTCTTTTGATATATTCTACCCTATCTTTGTCGCAAAACGAGCTTTTGAAGGACAACCATATCGCATTTATTACACATATAGGCCTACATTTGTGTTAACTTCGAATATCTACTAAAAATCACAAGGCGATGTACTTATAAACAACTAAGCCTGCATAATAACAGTACACTATCGATAGGCCTATATATAAGATAAGGGCAGAGAAACTATTGTCATGAAAAAGTATTATAAATCGTCCCACGCATTTTTTTAAATATCCTTCATTTGTTTTTTGCAAACATAATCTCAACATAATCTCAACATAATGAAAAGAAAAAAATAGAAAAATGAACAATATGCAAATACACAGTGTAATCCGGACATATGTGTAATGGACTCTATACAAAACGTCAACCTCGTTAGCTCGTGGAAGAACCGGATTACTACGATGTTATGAAATTGTTGCTAGGCACCAAAAATCTGATAGTGCATCGAATAGATGCCAACTATAGCATGTAAGACACTATATTCAGGCAGTAGGCCTATATCAAATGTTATAATATTATATTAGATATATTGTAATATTATATCATCATCATCATCGTCATCTTTCCTTGAGTCCCAGTTTAACCAGGGTCGGGATACGAATAGACTGTCTCAAATCCTCTCTGTCCAACACCATATCATCAGCCAATCCCCTAATTGAGACTTTTCCATTCGTTTAAATTTTTGTTAAAATTTCTGGAGCCTAGACGCTCACCAACCGAATGCTATTTCTGACGTTGGTATGGATCTTAGTGCTTTAGTCGCCTTCTACGACACGTGCAGTCACCGTTATTATATATTATTAACCTTTATTATTATTATTATTTTATATAATATATAAATATAATGTATAGTAATAAATTAATAACAATACGTGATATCATTGCGGATGTCAGTGACATTATCCATGGATAAAGAATTTGACTTTATATCCTCGTGAGAAATATTAAAAAAATCTTATTTATTTATTTATTTTATTTATTTATCATACACATGCCACAAACATAGACTTTACAATTGTACACAAACAGCATCAGCGCATGAACGGAAATAAAGGCCACAAGTGGCACTTACATATTCCGAATTTAAAAGCAGAAGGAAGTAATCATATTAAAATATACACAAAGGTACATTTAGTAAGTTCAAATATTAAAATGATTAGGATATTGCACAATTGAACATCATAAAGGTGAAAATACAGACACATAATTTAAGTTAAACAGATTACTTTGCACACAGTTGTCATAAATGGCAATATTAAAATAGGTAAAAACAATAGATTACTTAGAAGAATAAAAATAAAAATTTATATGAAGGAAATCTTTACAGATAACGAGTTAATGCTTTTAATATAGTTATGTTTAAATATTTGTACGAAAATTGTGTTTTCAGTTTTCCTTTGCATGCCTACTTGGCAATGAATTGCATGCACGTGTATAATTTATGTTCGTGAGCGCCATTTGCTTAACCCACTGTCCATCGCTATTGTAGGACGTTATGTAATTAGGCAGAATCTGCAGCCTGTATTTTCTCTTTTAAGTTGTCAACTGCCATACTTTGCAGAGACTTTCACTGAAAGCTCGCGATCATCTTAAGGTAATTTATCATTTCTTGGATGAAACTTGAGTTGGTAACATTTCAGTGCTTCAACGGTTCATCAAAGCATCACGAATCTTTGACTGTGACAACATTGCGCAAACATTTCAACCTTTCCAGCATGCAATGATAATGGGATAGACTGGGAGCGAAGACTCTCACTTAAATTGGGTTTAAATTGGACAAAACACATTATTTAGTCTACAAATATCTGAATTTTATCAAATTCCCGATTTAATAGTTTTTCATTACAAACTCTGTCTTCTATAGTATTCTGTCACGTGGCAGGTCTAAGGCATAAATAAACACAGAAAGTCAGCTTTCACGCTCCATATGAAGAGCACCCCATACATAGATTAACAAGACAATCACTTCTTCATTCTGTTTAACGAGTATGGTCGAGATTTTCTATTCTGCCGACAATATTCATGTTTCTACTTTTAAATATTTTGGCAGTTAGGCCTATGTACACTGAACCTACGCTCATGTGGATCCCTTCACAAACGTTAATCCCCTCATATAAATGAATCCCTTCTCAAAAGGCTTTGCCACTCACATACCATATGTAGCCTAAATTTTGGAGAATATTGCTCCTGAGATGGTTTACCCTTGCCTTCCACAGCTTTCTTCTTGTCGCCTCTTACTTCATTTAACGGACAGATACAGGCAGTTAACGGTTGGTTTATTCTTCAGAGTCTCGGACACAACACGAGAAAATTACATCCGCGCAAGCTATCATAATTATGCATGTTTGCTAAATCCATGAGATTTTATCTGTTATATTGCTGAATTGAAAGCTAGTAAAGCTAATGTTAACGTCAGTGTCCTCACTCGAAAGCGATGTCAGTGACGGGTGACCCCAGAATTTGAACACCGCACATACTTATCCGCGGTCGAATATCTTACCGACATCGCTACTGGCTCCAGGCATTATATGCACACATACATGTACAATTGTTTTTAAATATCGAACAAATCGGCCTCATGCGTTTAACGCCGGTTTATCAAAATTTCATATCAGTGCCTGAGAAAGAACTTGATAATGTTATGTAGCTCAGTATACATATAAATGTGTATAGGCCCCTATATATAGTATTATATACGCCTACATGTACAGATATACATATAGGCCTATATACTGTATACGTATCTGCATACGTATTTATGTATACTATATATATATATATATATATATATATATATATATATATATATATATATATATATATATATACTGTATACTATATTGTACAGGCCTGCATGTATATAAGTACTTGTACATCTATATGCTATATTATATTATGTATAGGCCCTATATTTTGTTATATTACTATTATTATATATGTATTATTATATAATTAGGATATGTAAAATGCCCTAGGGATATGTAATCACTCTCATCATGACATATTTATTGAATCCATTCAAACCCTAACCAGCCTCTATCGCTTTCATCTTTCGTCTCTCGTGCAGTAGCCATGTGTCATGTTTACGACTTTGATTGGACGACGACTCTAAATAACTTCTAAAGAATCCAAGACACGCGTTCCACGGAAGTGGTTCTCTCAATTGTTGTTATATAATCAGTCCGTTGTATTTCCGTAATTTCATTCACGACATACGCAAATATTTACGGATTATTACTGGTCTCCACAATTTAAGATAAATTATTAACCACTGAAACTTAAGAGTTGGCTCAATTTT
Source organism: Enchytraeus crypticus (assembly GCA_905160935.1). NCBI lineage: Eukaryota > Metazoa > Annelida > Clitellata > Enchytraeida > Enchytraeidae > Enchytraeus > Enchytraeus crypticus. The sequence continues at coordinate 1,310,415 of CAJHZI010000425.1, forward strand.
TCTCAAGCTATGACCTACTTTGAGTTTTATTAATCCATTTAAAAATCAGCGAAAGTCTTACCGATTATTATTTTTCGAGATCTCATTTCCAAGCAAAATCGAATCGGGTATAAGGGAAGTGTATTTCCCATTAAATTGTAATAGTTTATGTCTCTATGAAAATATGAATACAACTCATAATTAGCGTGATAACTAAAGTTTTACAGCAATTTAAAAAGGTGCATTGTTTTAGTATAACTTGACAGGAGAATAAGAAAAATAGTTCAAAGCTTTGAACTTTCTCGGGCTCGCAATTTAATTGAGAGACACATACATGTACACAGTATAATAAATCATGATGAGAAAGAGAATATTTCCTACATCGTAAAATTTTATCAGCGGTTGAATGGAGTCCAGTCCCAAGTTGATGAGGATGAAACGATGAAATGGGCGGAAAGGTTTTTCTTGTTATCTCTGAGAGATAGAGGGCGCCACGATACTTCACCTAAAGGGGCGTAACCTGTTCCTCCTTCCCAGGCACACTGCAGTCTTCTGACTTAGGATTTTCAATCAAATCTCACCCTGACGGATTTCTTTATGATTATAACAGATATTCCAGCCTGATCAGACGACTAACGAGGTTATCTGTGAGCCCGTTAATGAAGTTAAGATAACGTTAATTAAGTGAATTGAGATCTGTATCAAGTGCAATCACTTTAGCGCCTAAATATAAGTGTGAGAAACAATTCAATTTTGATGCGTTAATCCAAATCTATTTTGGAATACTTATAGATAACGTCCATATTAGGGTTCGTATTATTTTCAAACGTCAAAAATATTTTTGAATATATCAAAGATAGGCCTACATGTATTTCCACAGCATCTATAGGCCCACTTGCTTCATGGCAAATTGAAATACAATGCAAAGTTATTGAAACGAAAGTTAAAACACTTCAAATAGAATCAGCCTATATTTTCACAATGAATTTTTGCCCTAATATTCCGTTTTAGATTAATATTTATCCAATAATGTTATCAGAGACTGTCGACAAATTTAATAAATTTAGATTTATGATATCGCATTACATTATTCGGCTGGAGCCAGTGGCGATGTCGGTAAGATACTCGACCGCGGATCAATATATGCGGGGTTCAAATCATGGGCTCGCCCGTCACTGACATCGCTTTCGAGTGAGGAAACTGACGTTAACATTAGCTTTACCAGCTTTTTTGTAAATTATTATATTTACTGTAGGATGTCGTTATATGTTATCTCATTGCTACAAATTGTTCCTATTTTGAGACATATCGCTCAGGATTTTCCAACTAGCACCAAACTGACTCTTGTGAGATATGTAAACTTTCGATCACATTCGCCTGCGGGTAAATTAGACATGCATGAGCACAATACAGTAAATAGAAAATGTTACTATTATAAGAAACGTGTCGATTATTATCTATTTGGCATGACGTAGCTAACCCACAGGCATGCACTGCAAAGCAGGTCATATCTGACTCCCTGGGTTTCGAACTGCAAGCCGCCCGATTAGTGATAGAACTTGATACGTAGATTTAAGATTATCATCGATTATCAGTCTAATTGATGTCACGCGCTGCGCACTAGGCCAATGATTATACCTTTGTATACCTTTCTATATCTTTCTCTTTCTCTTTATTTCTGTCTGTCTGTACTTCTGTCTTTCTCTCTCTTCTCTATCTTCTCTTTCTTCTCTTTTCTCTCTCTCTTCCATCTCTCTCTCTCTCTTCTCTCTCTCTCTCTAGAATTGTGTAGAATTGTGTAGGGCCTACATTTATGCTTACTCTATTTTACTTCAAAATTTCTAACAGAGAAAGAAGACAGTAAAACAATTGCAACTTTTGCGGGTTGCGTTGATTTTGGCAACGTTGTTTTTGGCGTATATATATATATATATATATATATATATATATATATATATATATATAGGCCCATATATAAAATGTACTATACCAATATATATATATATATATATATATATATATATATACTCATAATATGTAGGCCTAATATACATGTTATTAGAATGTCTAAATAGCGTAGTAGGAGTAACGTCATGAAGTTTTAAATGACAAATCCTGAGGTGATTTGAATCTCCGTGGGTTCGAATCCCGGCCGCGCTGATCTGAGAGTAAAATCTCGGACATTCACTGGACTGGTTATACGGAAAATGGTCTAAATTGCCTAACGGATTAAACATGTGGTTTTAAAAATGATAGATATCAACATAGTTGATTATTCACTATAATGCGTGTTTACTTTTCTATGTTTGTGTCCATATATATAGCCATATATATTTAAAAAATTTCCGGCTTTATTAAATATTAAAATTGCATCAGTATTAGGTCACGAAAATCACTGGAATGCGATGGGTTGGATTATTCGTGAGCAGATGCGTATATTTAATGGATTATCTGAAAATTAATCATAAACGCAAAGAAGCGCGCAAATTTGCTCCTGATCTGTTGAGCAGAAGTATCTGACACTTGGGCGGTCCTTGGATTGCGCAACTAAACGGTCTCCTGCAGGACGTATATACTCATTTTTGTCGCCTCTCCACTGGCAACAGATTTCTCGCTGATCACCGGATTCGAGTAAAGGTGATATTTCTAAATCAAGACTCGGGGTAGTTTGGTAACAAGCCGGTAAATAAAGGTGTGCAGAACGAACACCTTTCTTTAGTGCTTCATTGGGCATTGTTATAGCATAGGTGAGTAAATCAACGGTTGTGTCTGGTTCTAAAGGTGTTGGCAGTATGTCCAACAAACACTTAACATAACAACAATTCTGCGGCAACTCTATCACTTCAAGAATGTTCATCATCAGTCTGTAAATAAATCAGCGATTATCAGGCCACGGAGTTTACCACCTTAATTAAAGTATAATGCAAAACGATGTAGGATTCATTGCAATATAAAGCAATTGAACGCACTATAATTCGATATAATTTAAATCTATATTGTCAGTAATATACAATAAACTTCATTGTAATGTAAAGATGATACAGACTTTTTGACGCACAATTAATTCATCACTCGTCAGGCCTATAGGCCTACTTATAGTTACGCATTTTAAAACATAGCAGCTCTGATCCACCATAATACATGCATGCGCTTACTATTGAATGAATGAAGAGAAAGTGAAACCAAAAGGCTGTATTTCACTGTAGTCTAAATTATCCTAATCAGCATCACCTTCTTCACTTTAATCCCAGTTTAACTATTGGGTCGGGATTAAGAAAATTTTATAGCAATTTTTGGAGCCTAGCTCACCAACCGAAGGCCCTTTCTGACATGGGTTTGGATATTTGTGCTTTGGCGCCTTTTACAACACGTGCAGTCCACGGTTGGTCAAATCTTCAGCAATCCGAACCGACACGGGTAGTTCAGTCATTTAATTGTATACAAGCAAATATTACACAAAGCAAAATACTTTGTACCCTGACCATTTTTTATTATGTACCCTGACTCTACCCTGACCATTTTTTGATCACCGGACTGGATTTCGTTTAGACCTTACTTCTCCTCAGCACGTTTCTGCTGCAGATTGGTCTGGGTGATCTGATCTGTAGTGATGTATGCTGAAGGGGATATTCCTGACATCATCCCTGGATGAGGAAACGAACGTTAAACCTTTATTATTATTATTATTATTATTATTATTATTATTATTATTATTATTATTATTATTATTATTATTATTATTACTTTTATTATTATTATTATTATTATTATTATTATTATTATTATTATTATTACTTTTATTATTATTATTATTATTATTATTATTATTATTATTATTATTATTATTATGTAGAACTTTCTTTGTTAATGCGATACATTGTAGTACAATAACTCTAAACATATTATAATTCTGTTATAGTTTCAAACTGAAAATTGTATTCGTTTAAATTTTTGTTTATTTCTCTACGAAACGTTTAAAAAAGTTCGTCTGAAATAGTAAATATTCAAATGTGCCAATTTTTGGATAAAATGTTCAAATTGCTAAAATTCAAGCTTTTTGAACTGCAGGGAAACTTTATACTTTTAATTCCAATTGTTTATACTCTCAGTTAACAGTAACTCTACTTTGTAAAAGTTTAAACCTGTAAATTTATCAGTACAATAAAATATCTGATAGATTTTGTGGTTTTCATCATTGAAAACTAGAAGAGACAATTACAGATGTTAATAAAGAAGGCTATAATAAATCATTGGAGAGCTTAGTAACTCTTACTGAACAAGTACAAATATTCGTTTAACCTAAATGTAATTTTGACATATCATTCGTACAGATGTTTTCTTAAATTCAAACAAGCCTACTAAATGCATCAAAATGCCAACCACAATTATAAAACTTGAAATACGATTTTCTAGCTCTGTTTTTAGTACAAATACCACTTTTGTCTTAAAAGAGCTGGTAAAGCTAATGTTAAAGTCAGTTTCCTTACTCGAAAGCGATGTCAGTGACGGGCGAGCCCAGTTTTATCTCTTGTCTAGGGATACACAGTTCAGTTTCGTCGTTGAAGAGGTTTAGCAGAAGCTGGATACGCGATCGCAATGATCGTGTATCCAGCCTCTGGATACACAATCCACGTTCACGATCCGGGACGAAAGCATTGGACAAGTATGAGCTGAGCTCTGGTCGAACCTGTGGCGGTCTCGTTGTTGATGCTGAATGAAGAGCGGTTAGCAAAGATCGGTTATAAGAATAGAACTGTCGCATAAAGCATAAACTACTCATCATCTGCTCAAGCTATTGCGTAACGCACTGTCAAGCTTCAGTGCTTCACGCTGATCTCTGGCACCTCATTATCCTCCCGTAATGCGAGTGCACCCGGGCACCTCTTGCATTATCTGAGATAGGTCACTGTTAGAAAGAAGAAGAGCAGTGGATATACTGCAGTAGAGTTCGGATTAATGTTGATTAATCGCCCGAAGGAATCATCAGGAATAGGAATGCATATATATAAATATATATATATATATATATATATTATACATATATATAATATATATATACATGTATATATATATAATTTTATATATACGTGTATATATATATATACACACGTATATATATATATATTATATATATATATATATATATATATATATATATATATATATATATATATATATAATACAAGTGCTGTATCAAGATTAACGCTGTGTAATAGCGTTAACCTTGGCTTTAGTTTTTGATATTTCGCAAAAATTGAATATTAATCCTTCTTGATTTTTAATTCAATCAGACTTATTCTTGTACCAAGTCAAAATTATTGTGATATTGTTCTAAGCCTATTGGTTTATTGATATTGAAACCCTGTTTTGCCTTCCGACTTTATATTCAGATCCTGTTTTGCCTTCCGACTATGAGAAGATTACAGTTTATCAAACGGATAGATATTGACGAAGGACTGCACACATCTGTACTTGTAATCTAGTACTAAAGAAATAGAAAGAAATTCAACAACCATTAAGCTTCTTTTCAGCTATCATCATAAAATCGTCTTGGTTCAATTATTCTCGTATTTTCAACACATTCTAGAATTTAACTTTTGATCTAAATTCAATGTTAAATCATTGCAATATCTCACTGCTGTAAGATTGCAATTAACAATACTCAGCGCATCTTAAATGCTTAACCCTTATTTGCTCATTCCTAATGCAATTCTAATCATCGAGTTTCTCAGTTATTTTCAGTATCACAAGTCAACTCTGTCTAAAATCAGACCCAATCATGCATGACAAATGCCTTGGCCTTTGACCAATCATAGCAAGGCTTTCAAAGTTGCTGGATTATTTCTATTCTGGAACTTATCTGGTTTGTTATTGGTGAAATTACGGTTGGCTACAAGTATACGTCATAAGTGCTACACCGGATGAAGTAATATTTCATTACTGGTCCAAATTTAGCAAGTCTTTCTATTTCAGGACATACATGCATAGATTGAAGTGTGCGCCGTATATAGAAATATAAATTTAGATTTTGAAATTATTAATAGATTAAATTTTTTTTAGTTAATCTTGTACAAAAAGTGATATTTTATATTTCGATCAAAGGTAAAAACCTATGTGCCTCCTGCGCGCTAATAAAATTAATTAATTAAAATTTAAAATAATTAAAAATTTTATTTAAAAATACGTAATAAATTAATTATAACTTAAAATTAATTGTAAAAGTTAACCATTTGCAAAGGTTAATTGTTTAATTTCCCTCACATGTTAAAGACAACTTCACAAATTATCAATTACAATATCAATTTAATAATGCTATTAAGTAATTACTATTAATTTTTACTATTAAATTTTGTATTAATTATGATTTACAATTAATAATAATTATTAGTACTATTGTTATTTTAATATAAATTATATTATTAATTTGAATATTTGTAAGTTAATTATTAATTAATTAATATTACACTCTTTATTAAATAATTGATATAGGCCTACTTAATTTAAAAACGTTACTTATAGCAGTTATCATAGTAGTTAATTATAAACTTTCTTTAATTAATTATCTTAATTAATTAATGTCAATGGACATGCAAATGATCGCTATGTAACTAGATAACTTTAAATCATCATCATCGTCATCATCTACCATTGAATCCCAGTTTAACTAGGGTCAGGATACAAACAGAACGTCTCAAATCCTCTCTGTCCACATCATATCATCAGTCAATCCCCTACTTGAGACTTTTACATTCTTTTAAATTTTTGTAATAATAAAAACTAGATAACTTTAAAAAGAAATAAAAAGCTAGATAACAAAAAACATTAAAAAACTAGATATCTTTAAATAAATATGGAATATAATAGCCTAGCCTTTACAATCTTGAATAGAAATATGATTTTGCAAAATAACATTCAGACTAATAAAAATTCGGCCGATCAGTGTCATAGTCAGTATAGTGGTTTACTCATGAGGTTTACGATATAGAGTATAAATCAATTTCGATACTATAGAATAGATATTTTCTACAATTATTTCATGCTAGCAGACAGTTAAATAGTTATTTACGCTATCAGATATTTATTGAAGCAGGCTATGTGATTTGTAAATATTTCTTTACATGTATAAAGAATCAATGCTTCATGCATAATCTACATTAGATCCATTACCTGAATTTACATTAATTATATGACTAATTATATATTTTAAATATATTGTATATTAGGCTACAAATGAGCAGTAAACTAATTCGATTTTAATTAAAACTCGGCTATATATAGTAAGAGGAATAATATATATATATATATATATATATATATATATATATATATATATATATATATATATATATATATATAATAAGAAATATATATCGCAAGAATACTACATGTATATATAAAAATTATGTATAGTATTCGTATGATATATATTATTAGCCTACTCTTACTATATATAGCCGAATATTAATTACAATCTAATTAGTTTACTTCTCATTTATAGTCTTATAGATAATATCGTTAAACTATATAACTAGTAATTTAATTAATATAAATGCATGAAATAATTATAATTATAATTAGAATAATACGACTTCGCTCTAATGGAACTTGTGTATGTCTAGAGGATAGAGTCGAGTCACCACCAGTCATCATAGGGTCTCCGGGAGGTTCACGTGTTCAGCTCGACGAGGTTGTGGCAGGGCCTTCTAGCGGGATGGGCAGAAAGAAGATTCAGATTTCTCAGATCCTCGACGAGAGAAACAGACAAGTTAGTTTTTACTTCCATAGAGATTTAGTCTGCATTTTAGTTCTAGAGATTTTAGTCTGCATTTTAGTTCTGGAGATTTTGGTCTGAATTGATTTATAAATGAAATAAGTGAGTAGGCTATTGGATTAATTTCATAGATTTATTGCAGGATTAATTTATTCTTAGCCAGTAACACACTCTTTTCAACCATCGTAGGCCTATTTGGATTGATTGACCGATAAACCCACTATAGATATACCCATTGGATTGAATGACCGATAGACCCACAATAGATTTATTGGTAGATTGATATAAGTGCCTGATTTTGGTAATTTATTTCTTTTAAACAAGAAGTTCTATCTTTCTCAGGTCACGTTTACGAAGAGGAAGTTCGGCCTAATGAAGAAAGCCTATGAGCTAAGCGTGCTCTGCGGCTGTGAAGTGGCTCTCATCATCTTTAACAACAACAACAAGCTGTTTCAGTACTCGAGCACTGACATGGATAAAATACTTATCAAGTACACTGAGTACCGCGAACCTCATGAAAATAGAAATAATGATGATATCATAGAGGTAGGAGAAATACTTATGCGTCATGCTGATTTTTGTTATTTCTCTGCCTCTTCAGTTTCATTCGATTTTTCTACTTTTTCCAATTTCTGTTGTAGGTTGAAAACACATCTTTTCCCATCTGATATCATCTTATCTTACAGTTCTTTGGTCACCAGATCGACCTCGTTTTTTATTCTCTTCATCATCTTTTTCAGATTTAACAATTAATCATTAACTTACAAATGCTATTATTTGATAATAAATAGTATGTATGATTATAGTATTGTAGTTTGGTGTTGTAGTCTTGCTGCCTTAATTGTAAAATAAAGCTCCATAATAAGCCCTACTAAGTAAAAAAATCTGCATACCATTGGTCTGATGTACTATCTCATTGGCTACATTTTGATTTCATTCGTGGATGTTGTAGATATTGAAGAAGAGGGAATCTAAGTGCGGTGAAGTCATAGGCGATTGTGCGGTAAGGTTTAATAAAACATCATAGCTCTAACTCTCTGTTGAGAAATTTAATTTGTTACTTACGGATACGAACTTGAAGTCGCTATATCTTCATCTTCATCATCATCCTCCCTTGAATCACAGTTTAACTAGAGCCGGGATACTAATAGACCGTCTCAAATCCTCTCTGTCGCTGCATATTAAACTCTGAATTTATTAAATGCAAATTATATCAGCGTAAATGCGGATAGCATTGACGCATCTTTAAGAGGGCGATGTCGCCCCGAACATTGACTTTTCGTGAGGAACCTGACATAAAATCTTCACTGTATTGCATTGCAATGAGTCTAAACACTTCGTTTGAGCTATGCAGTAAGCTATTAATACATGTATATATATATATATATATATATATATATATATATATATATAATATTTAAATAAATTATATATATATATATATATATATATATATTATATATATATATATATATATATATATATGTATATATATATATGTATACTGTACAAATAATTTTTTAAATGTGTTTTAGTACTTTTTAAGCAGTGTAATTGTAGCATAAAAGCAATAAAGTTGAATAGTTTGATGACGTTTTAAAATAGTAAATTAAATTGGCATTACATCTATATGCACGTAGGATGACGCAATGTTTAAGACCGGGGAATGCTTCCACTCTGGTACCGAGAAGAGTTCACAGGACTTCGCAGAGGACGTCATCAAGGAAGAGACTCTGTCACAAGGACCCTCAACTCCAGGCTATCCTCCCAACTTCTCTACAGAGATGGTAGGTCTAGTATAAACGATAAAGCTTAAGTTAACGTCAGTTTCCTCACTCGAAAGCGATGTCAGTGACGGGCGAGCCCAGGATTTGAACCCCGCACATACTAATCCGCGATTGGGTATACCGACTTCGCCACTGGCTCCAGCCAGTATATATATATATATATATATATATATATATATATATATATACATATATATACATATATATATAGACAATATAGTCAGGGCGGTATTTGCTGGGGATTTGGGGTTGGGGGTTCGACCCCCTGGCAGACGTGTGACCTCCTGCTTGGTTTAACTCTCCCCAGATTTAAACTCCCTCTATGACAAAGCCATAGTGACTCCCTCTGCAAGTCTTTGACTCCCCATCGATCTCCCTTGGAATAATTTAACATATACAACACTGAATATGTCAATTGAACTTAAAGGGAACTCGCACTGGCCTACCATTGAATGTATAAATAGCTGAGTGCGTAGAGCAGCTAGTAACGCCAGGAAAGATAAATGATCGATCTTGAGGTGAATTGAATCTGGAGTGTTTACTTTTGTTAATAAAATATGGCTTTTAGCTTTTGTTAATAAAATAAGGCTTTTAGCTTTTGTTAATAAAATAAGGCTTTTAGATTTCTGACTTTCCTCTCAACAACTCTTTGTTCATTGGACGGGAGTTCTAACACCAAGGGTAATACCTTATTGTTTGTTTGATAAACAATAACAGGTAGGGTCAGCTTAAGATTTGGGTTCAGTATTTACATACAGGTGTATAATGATTTTTACCTTTATAATAGCGATATTAAATACAGCGATATCTATGATTGCGATGTTAAATACCGCGGTGCAGCTATGATAGTGATATTAATGAGAGTTAATCGTATGATAGTGATATTAATGAGAGTTAATCGTATGATAGTGATATTAATGAGAGTTAATCGTATGATAGTGATATTAATGAGAGTTAATCGTATGATAGTGATATTAATGAGAGTTAATCGTATGATAGTGATATTAATGAGAGTTAATCGTATGATAGTGATATTAATGAGAGTTAATCGTATGATAGTGATCGTTGATGTGTTAGAGATATTTATGACAAAGATATAAATTTACAGCCGCCGCAGGAAAACGGTCGCTTGGCTAAGAGGAAACTTACGCAGTGTAGTCGAACTGGTTTTCCTTCAATGACAAGAAATGGATTACAGCAGCGCTCATCTAACGAGGACACCATTGATCAGAGGATAATGAGTCCACTCTCTTCCTGTCCCTCACTCATTGATCTCTCTGTAAACAGACCTCGACAGTTTGACCTTGAACTTGATCAAAGGGCAGCGCAGAAGTTTATTGACTCTAGAATTTCTGGACTGCCTCTGGGCAGTGGATATCAGAACGAGGAAGAGCAGCTAAGGGCAGCAGCAGTCAGGCAACAACTGTATCAGCAACAGCTAACTAGATCACAAAACTATCACAACAATAGGGTAAGAAATTCCATCTGACATTTGCTGCTTATGATGTCATTCCTTCAAAGTTGAACATTACAATTATAAAACGCATTACTTGTATAGGAAATTCAAATAACAGATTGACAATTAATTGATAAATAATATTACAAATGATTTTAATACAGTATAATAAGTACTAATTAGTTAAATAATTATATTTCAGTAGTTAATAATTACTAATAATAGTTACAGATTATATAATAATTTTGTACGGTTGTTGCCTGTTAGATGTAGGGCTCAAATACCTATGACAACCTATCAAGTTTGTATATATTAAGATTTCAAACAAATGTTTCTATTCAGTAATATTCAGCAACCACACACATTATACTCGTATAAGTGTGTGTCTCTTCAAATGTTGCCGACAAATCCAAGCATACTGTACAATGGACTATATTGAATTACAATTAAGTAGGCTATATTTAATTCTTCATTCCTGTCAATAGCCTGCCATACATAATATGATCTTCTCTAACACTTGACTTTTTATTCATATTCTTTTTAGAATGGTAAGCATTTGCTTCCAGGATTAAAAGGCGATCATCGGTTCAAATCCAATCAGCAGCATCTTTACGCTATGGGCGATGGTTTTGAGGGTAAGAGCAGTAAAGTAAGATTTATAATTCTAAGTTTAAGCCAGTTTCTATGCGGTAGTGGTTCTATCAGAGGTGGTTTATTTTAAATTCGAATCTGAGGTCTCCTGTATTTCCTGAGCGAAATAACTCTGCCACCAAACGAAATGTGTACACAGTATACTGTAGTTAATTCATTATTATATGGAATATGGATTGCCTTCTTCTCTCGATCGTTTGCAACACATCCACAATTCTCTCGAACGTGTTGTTTGCAAGTCCTCTAGACTTCAATTTCGCTCTCTTTCTCTACTTTGCAGTCTTTACTGGCTCCATGTTAATCAACGCATAAAATAGAAATTAACTTTCAAAACTCTGAGATTTGGCTAGACTTCCTATTTATCTGAAATTCTTATTCCCTATTGTCCCTCACGTGCACTTCGTTCCACTGATGCCAATCTTCTCCCTGTTCCAAATATTCTCAAATCATTGGGCAGACGTTCATTTTCTTACGCAGTAGCCACAATCTGGAACTCTTTACCTGCTAATCTTCGCTCTTGTTTTTCTCTTACAACTTTCATGACTTACCTTATCCCACCGTAGATATAATAGACCTAACCTGATCATTTTTGATCACTGGAATGGCTATCGTTTAGGACCTTACATCTCCTCAGCACAATTTTTTTGCAGATTGGTCTGGGTGAACTGATCTGCAGTGATGTGTGCTGTGGGGACGTCGCTGACGTCATCCTTGGATGAGTAAACGGACGTTAAACCTTTATTAATATTACAGTATTATTATTATATTAATATTACGCTTAGTTACAGATTTGTTTCTTATTAATTGTCAGATGTTATATATTATACATTTTTATGCAAAATTGCAATGTTTGCTATGCTAAGACTACTGGAATAGAGGCTACAGCCAGGTCGTTCAGAACAACATGTACGGTGCTGCCCAGTCCACCAGGAATTGGTCTGTTTGTAGTAGAGACCCCGCAAACATGGAAGAAGAAATCAGGTATTCATGCCAGACATACTAGATGCATAGACAGTAAATTGAGTAGGATGCTGTAGGATTCATACTGAAGCGTAAACATTTTTTGCTAATAGTAATTAATTACGAATAACGTATTATGTAATAACTTAGTATTTAATTAGACTAACTTACTATTAATTTCTCTGCGATTGTATTAATATCTTAGAAATTATTCGAATTAATATATGAAACAAATTTACAATTTTTGAGCATTCTGTTTTGTGAATTGAGATATTCTCCCGAAGTGAAGGATGTCAATTTTGGAGTTAATCCTTTTTTATAAGATAAATTCTCCTTTTTGTGTAATTTTGCAGACATACTTAGTAGAATTAATTTTTTGTAATGAAGTGTTCCTAGCAATGAAGTGTGTGCAATAGAAAGAGAGAGAGAGAGAGAGAGAGAGAGAGAGAGAGAGAGATATCCTGATTATTTGATTTTAGAAAATAAACTGATACATTGATTATGATCTTTGGTTGTCAGGTTGCTATTCTATTCTTTTTTCAAACGAGACACCTCAAACTCTTAAATATATTATCCGTGACTGTTTTTCCCTTCTGATTATCTTTTTGATTGATTGATTTCTTAATCACTATATACTGTTTGAAGCAGATCGCATATGTCTCATCCAGCCAGTGGAATGGTGGAAATGTCCCATCAACCTCATCATAATATTCAACAACATCATCTACAGCACAGTCAGTCTTTGCATCATCATCATATGCAAGCGAAAAATTTTATTCAACATTTTCCCGACACTCGGCAGATGTCACCGCACATAAAATCGCAACCAATATCTCCAGATCTACAACCGAATTCTTCTCTTTCGACAGATGTCAGCAGATATGATCAAATGAGGTTCTACGAAGGCTTCACCCATCCCTTGTTAGTCGACGCTCAGGCAGAGGAAGTAGATCAGACCGATGAAAGACTTTCGCCCGAGAGCTTGCTCCGAGGAGAAACTACCTCAGTTCCTTCCAGAAAGCCAATGAGCGACATAGAGCCTTGTAGTAAGCTTTCCAGAGTGTAGAGTATTTTCCTGTAATTTGCTCAGTTATCATGTAGGAATGTAAATAACTTTTTTACATGCATGTTTATGCGTACATAGTGCCTTGCATTGTATTTAATTAAGATGCTGATTTAAGACCCTTTGCGCCTGAACCGTATTTCGGAAAATTTCACTGTAACCACACGGCGGAATATAAATATTGACACACATTAATAAAGATAATGAGCACAAGGATAGATTTGATATACGAATGAGACATTCCTGATGTACCGCTATATAGCAAGGGTCGTAGATAGTGGAATAGGGCTTAAGTGGTTTATGGAATTGTGCATTAAGTCATCTTTGGCTATTGAAAGGTCTAAGAATTTGCCGGTAATTGCTCGCTAACGAGAAACCTTAAACGGCTGCAGGAGACTTCAGAATTATTAGACTTGAATGGATGTGGCGATGCAGATATCAGTTTAAATAAGATTATTTACGTAAACATTTCCTTTTTTACTTAAGTGTAGGCTTATTTTGAATCGTGATTTTATATCAGAATTTTTCCGTTCCTAAAGAATCTTGATAATCAATCAATGAATATATGACTCATACTTCTCTACAGCGAAATATAGAACCTCTTAACCAGCCTCTTACATCATTTAAAACTAAAATCCTAACTACTTAACTACTTGTACTCGAACCGGTGACTTGTCAATAAGTTGTCCGACCTCGAGTTAATAGATATAGGCTTCGAATCCGGAGCTCGTCCAGCCAATGTCATGAGAGAAGAAACTGACGTTAAACTGAGTTGTGAGCTTTTAACCCTTGAATTATAAGTTAGCAACAATTGCTTTAGCGAATAGAATTAAAAGTGGGTAATAAAATAAATTTTGTTTTTTAACACTTTGATTGTTAGAGCCTATTATTACGCACCTTTACTGTTTCTGTATGTTCTTTCACTTCCTGGTGAAAGTATACTTTTACTGCAGTTTTGGTGAAATAAAGATTCTTATGTAAACACGCTATAATTACTTTTTTAATGGTTGAGAAAAGTCCATTATAATTAACGCAATTTATTCTGGCTGTATAAAACTCCAAGCTAATGTTTTAGATCACATGACGTAGGGCAGATTATCACATGACCACGTACTTGTAAATCTAAGCAGCCTGCTTTATGAATCCCTCAGCCACATTCTTCTCAGCTTCGCTGTATTTTGACGTTCGCATGCGAATTTATTTAGTATAATTACGTTGCAGTGAAATATTTACTTAAAATCAATCAGAACTTATAGTATTACCATTATCGTTAATATTTAGCATATATAGTACAAGCGATTGATTTAAAAGTTGCGGTTAGAAATAGAAATTCAAACACTTTGCGAATCTTTCAAGAAATTTACTATTATATCCTTTAAGCTCCTCAGACCTTTTCTCTCTAGCGTTCTGAAACTAAGGCTAAGGCCAAGTTTAACGTCAGTTTCCGGCTCTCGATAGCAGGTCTCTGACGGGGAGTGCGCCGGATATGAACTCTTCACCTACTGGTCTAATGTGGAACAACTTGACAACAAGCCACCGGTTCAGTCCACGTAGCAGGTTCAAGGTTCATACTTTGACTTAAAAATCTGGGTTTTTGTAAAATAAGGAGCTTTCCTTTGTTAACCGTCCACCTGAGCAGAGTAAAAAGGCTAGACGATACCAAACATCAATGCAGCCAATAGTTTAGTAAAATATGGATCCTGAGGAGGTTTCTCATTGTCTTCCTCAGATACTATTTATTCGTCACTTTTGCCACGAGCATTTAGCGCTTGATACTAATCTGTATTGTCAGTGACTCAACTCGAGTTCCTCCCATTGAGTGCACATAGCACTGCGAATACTTTAGTGTATGGCAAAGTAAGTGCTTGCACAGAGAAGCAAGGCTTTTCCGTGTCACATTAATTCGTAGAATTGTATATAAATTTGTATATGTATAAATTGATTACTATGGGAAACACTTTTCATCTTAATAATAGTTAGGCATATTAGAGGGCAGGAGCCATCTAATGCTTCCTTTACATTAAATTAATTTGATTTTCATTATTTAGACATTTAGACATACATTTGCATATAAGTATATTAGTTATGTATATATCACCCTCTGCATCATCATCTTCTTCCCCATGTGTATATGAATTAACTAAAATCACCTCCATAGGCTCTAAGGACTTATTATTTATTATTATTATTAACAACGAAAACTTATATAGCAGTGTCATGGCCGAACTCGGTCTTCGAGACTACTTTACAGGAAGAGTTTACTTCACAGAACTACTTTACAACTTAAAGAAAAATCAACTTGTATTCAAGTTTAATCGCAATCTGAGAGGAAAGGTAACTGAGTTGTTTTTTTAATTCTAAACAATCAATATACTGTAAATATGCGAAAACTTTGAGCAAATAATGAATATCTATCAAATCATAAATTATTTCTATGGAATTTTGCCCTATCAATTGTAGTACTCGAGGCCTGACATCAGTGTAAAAGCTACTGTTAACGTCAGTTTCCTCACTCGAAGCGATATCATTGACGGGAGAGCCCAAGATTTGAACCCCTCACATACTGATCCGCGGTCGAGTATCTTACCGACATACCAACTGGCTCCAGCCAGTAGCATCATACTGTGATTGGTTGGGCTGGGGAGATATTATTAATTCAACAGTCACAATGTTTGGAGCAGATATCAACAGATATTTCCTAACCACAGTATGTGCAATATGTAACGATACAGACTGCCTAATCGTCTAGTGAACCTCTATATAGCACTAGTGTAAATATAGTTTACAGAATCACGTGTTAAAATCAATATATGCATGTATATCTTATTATTATATAATTATCATATATTGAAATATATTATTATTATATATATAGTATAAAGGCCTATATATACATTTATATATACATTTATATATATATATATATATATATATATATATATATATGTATATATATAATTACATATGTATATAATATAATATTACAATAGTATGTGTAAATAAATAAATAAATATATATATATATATATATATATATATATATACAGACTGGGTCAAAAAAATGATCTCCTAGCGAAATTTCAATAACTTCAACAAAACTCAAAATATTTGTACAAAACTTTTGGAGCTTCTAGAATAGGAATTTCTGCATATAGCTTGCCTGCAAATCTGGTGAAAATCTCTTGGACAATAACAAAATTACAGCGTTTCTACGAAAAAGTGCAAAAATCAATTTTAACAAGGAAATTTTACCAAAAGTCTTAATAATTAAAGCAAAGCTCAAAATAATTTTGCAAAATTATCGGAGCTTTTAAAGGAGGAAGTTCTGCATATATCCCGCAAATTTTGTGAAAAAAATATTCAGAATTAACAAAAATACAGCGTTTCTCCGGAAAAAGTGTTAAAATCAATTTTAACAGGGCTGATTTAAACAGAAGTACCGGAAATTTTCTTCCAAATTTAGGAATAATTTTAACAGAAGAACGACTTTTAAGCATCTTCTATTGGAGCAGCTATCAAGGTAGTGTAGGCTTATACTCCAACACTTAAGTAAACGGTCCTTTAAATGTCATTTAACCCTTTCAGCACTACCTGACGTATATACAGACTGGGACAAAAAAATAATCCCCTAGCGAGATCTCGATAACTTTATGAAAACTCAAAATATCTCTACGAAATTTACGGAGCTTCTAGGGGACGAATTTCTGCGTACATCCTGCAAATTTGATGAAAATCGTTATTTGAGCAGGAAAAATATTACAGCATTTCTGCAAAAAAGTGCAAAATCAGTTTTAACAAGGCTTTTTTTACTAAAAGTCTTAATAACTTAGACAAAACTCAAAATAGTTTTACAAAATTTTCGGAGCTTCCAGAGGAGGAATTTCTACACATATCCTGCAAATTTGGTGAAAACATAATCAGAATTAACAAAAATGCAGCGTTTCTTCGAAAAAATATTAAAATCAATTTTAACAAGGCTTTTTTCAACAAAAGTACCGGACATTTTCTTCAAAATTAGGAATAATTTTCACAGGAGAACGAATTTTAAGCACCATTTATTGGAGTAGCTAACAAGGCAGTGCAGGCTTAAACTCCACCACTTAAATAAAAGGCCCCTTTCAGGGTCGTTATTTTCTTTAAAAGGAACGCCTGACATTTCGAAAAGCCTTGTTAAAATTGATTTTAGCACTTTTCTCGTAGAAATGCTGTAACTTCGTAACTAATGAAAATATTTTAATCAAATTTGCAGGATATACGCAGAAATTCCTCCCCTAGAAGCTCTGTAAATTTCGTAGAGATATTTTTAGTTTTCTTAAAGTTATTGAGATTTCTCTAGGGGATTATTTTTTTTGCCCCAGTCTGTATACGTCACAGTGCTATACTGCTGGACGTATATATACGTCCAACATCTGATTAAATTAATATAGCAGCCCATACATTGCAGTATCTGAGCATTGACTTGTTTCGACACTTACAGTATAGTTCAAGCTTTCCATTCATGACAAACAATAGATTGTCGGTCTCTCACAGCCCAAGTTATAAAACTTTTCTTCATTTGATAAACACCTTTATTTTCAAATATTTGATTATAAATATAGGAACCCAACATAGAATGAAGAATAATATATATTATAAAAGGAATATAAGAAGAAATCCCTCCAATTTATCTTGTCATGATAAAAAAAATCACTCAAATTGATCTTATTTCAGTTCTTTATAAGTAATAATTTATAATTTCTGAATTTGCATGCGATAAATTTATGCGGTGAGTAATATCGTGAAGTAAAATAAGATGGCATAATATAATATCTTGTATTTTGCGTTATAATCTTACGAAATACACATTTTACGAGTGTTTGCATGAGTAATTAGACCCTTCCTAATTGCTGTGCATAATATTTTTCAAAGTAAATATGCCGTACCAGAACGGTTTGAATCACGAATCCTCACTTCTCCGCAAAGGTCGCCTGTAGCCTATTTCAAGAAGTAGTCTACGTTCTTGCCTTGTGCAGCTATAAAAAATGTAAACACGCATTATATTGAATAATCAGCTATGTTGATATCTATCACTTTTAAAACCACATATTTAATCCGTTAGGCAATTTAGACCATTTTCTGTATAACCAGTCCAGTGAATGTCCGAGATTTTACTCTCAGATCAGCGCGGCCGGGATTCGAACCCACGAGGATTCAAATCACCTTAGGATTTGTCATTTAAAACTTCATGACGTTACCCCTACGCCATTTAGACATTCTATAAATTCAGCTCGGATGGTTGTATGCATAGTTTTGAACTTTATTCTGGTATCAAGCTCTGGCTACTTATACAGAAAAAAGACGTTTAGGCTGTGAAGTTTTGTGCATCAAGTGATATTTATGCTTTGACATCCCAACATAGCCAAACTTCAACCGAGTGAACTAAATATCGGATGAAATCTAAGGCAGCATTTCATGAAGCCGATGCATATCCATGAATACACCAAGCATGTAAGTATGCGAAGTATTCTTCTAGTGCACTGCCTAACTGCAGGTCCATGGCATATAATTCTTTCAACCAATTCTATCCTCTGCCTTCCTTTTCATCTCTATACATGAATATGTCATCAGATTATCCTGTATTCCATATCTCGGTCTTCCTTTAACTCTTTCCCCTTGTATATTTCCTTCTATTACATCCTTTAGCAATCCTTACTCCCATACCATCTATGAGGAGTCGACAAGACGAACTAGCTTCTGCATTCATATGTTTGCTGTCACAAATCGTAAAGCTGATTCAAGAAGCCAGGCCTTCACTTTTTGCAGCGAGCTGTACCCAATGCTCTCTTTATGTATAATAGAAACAGACATATTTCGCTTCCAAGTTTTATGAACTGCGCATTTCAGTACCTTGATGGTGGATTGATTGAGGAAATTATGGAGCTGGTTGCACAAGGATAGGTGCCCCTGTTGTTGTCGTCATTTATGATGACATAAATGACGACAACCAGCACAGAGACGACGAGATGTTTCGACAAAAGTGTGCACTCCAAAATCCCTTGCGTCCATACCTCGTCATCCAAATCCTCAACGCTGATGATTGTCTGAGAAAAGGCGGAGTAAGTCGAAACAAGCGCTACTATTGTAAGCTTACTGCTTGCATATATAAGACAGCGCTACTTTTTACTCATTTGCTTATCCAAACAATCAGCTCAGACATTTATTTTGATTAGAAATTGTGTAATGTACTAAATATAACCAAGAAAAATATAATTTTTGTCTAAATACAATTACTGATAATTATGAAATGCGGGATGTTCGAATTTTCGAAACTGTAATTGTGTGAAGTGGTGTTTTTTGAGTTTTATTAAATTGATATTGCTATAAAATGGTGTTTTGTTCTATTTTTAGATACATAAGTTTATATTATATAAAGAATGTCATGATAATAAATAAGCATAAATATACTTAAAAAATTGATGCCTTATTGATTTTATTAATTTTTACTATAGTATTTTGTGACAAATTTATGTGGTAAGAACTAAAGCAAATGGTTTAACTGAGAATTCAGAGGCTGATTATGATGACTACTTGGACTATGTTATGTAACCATTAAAAGTAAATATTCAATTGAGATTCAAGACTCATTGTCCTGTATCAGGTATAAATTTTGGAATTATTTTAAAGAGATATTGGCATAGCTAATACTAATGATATTTAGGAAGAGTTTGAGTTTGGTACTTTAGTTATAAATGTTTACTTTCTTTATTTTCTTTATATTGATTTATGTTGTGTTTAGTTTGTGTTTATGTTGTGTTTATGTTGTGTTTATGTTGTGTTTATGTTGTGTTTATGTTGTGTTTATGTTGATTTATGTTGTGTTTATGTTGTGTTTATGTTGTGTTTATGTTGTGTTTATGTTGTGTTTATGTTGATTTATGTTGTGTTTATGTTGTGTTTATGTTGTGTTTGATTTCTATTGTATGTGTTTCTTACTGCCATGAATTTGGTGAAATAAGAACATAAAGCGCGCAAAATTAAAATAGCTCAAAATTTTAAAAAGCTAATTAAAAAATACATGGCAGTATTTAAGAGTTCATTTAGAATATAATGGCAGTGTTGAAAGGGTTAAGTAAACGGCTCTTTTCAGTGTCGTTATTTTCATAAAAAGGAACAACTGACATTTCGAAAAGGCTTGTTGAAATTGATTTGTGCACTTTTTTCGTAGAAAAGCTGTAATTTCATAACTACTGAAAATATTTTGACCAAATTTGCAGGATATACGTAGAAATTCCTCCCCTAAAAGATCCGATAATTTAGCAAAGATATTTTGAGTTTTCTTGAAGTTATTGAGATTTCGCTAGGGGATTATTATTTTTTGCCCCAGTCTGTATATATATATATATATATATACATATATATATATATATATATATATATATATATATATAGATATATATATTATAATTCTTATACATATATTATTACTATATATATTTATATAATATCTATATTATTATATATATATAATATATATTAGATATTATTACACACACATTTATATATATACATGTATATATATATATATATATATATATATATATATACATGTATATAGGGCATATATATATATATATATATATATATATATATAATTTTTATTTATATGTATGTATTGATGCTAGAAGACATCGTGTTGGTCATTGGATAGTGATAGTGACTTAAACCAGAAGATCTCTAATAGCAGTAAAGCTGTAAAGCTCAGTTTAACGTCTGTTTCTGTATTACAAGGTACTGTCAGACACGGTCTGGCTGAGATTCTAACCGATGGTCTCTTCTCAGGCAAGCGTGTTATAAATTCGACCATCATATAGTGAGGATATGACGTTATTTTGTCTCGAATAGAACATTAGTACGTAATAGAAGCGATATTTGATTACATCAATTAGCATTACGCCGAGAATACAAGCATCTTTAGCAGTCTCTTTTCGTCGTTTACTTGAGTGTTATGCATTGGACCAGCTGAAGGCTGCAGGTGGCAGAAAATAGACAGTTGGTGGCAGTTTAGATTCGTTTTTAACTTGATAAGGAGCTTCACAACAAACCTGATTTTGCAATCACATAAATATTGTTCTGAGCAATAGTTGACAGGACGCAGATGTGTTGTACAGCTCGCTTAAGCTACGAATTGATTAAATATTAAATTTACTGAGATCGAGATTGGAGATTGATACGCTTTAATAGTGCGAAGAAGTCCGCCAGCGTAATATTCGATTTCGTTACATATGCTCTATCGTGATGCGAAATGTTCTAGAATGTTTTCAATTAGCGATGTATTGTCAAAATACATAGCTCAATTTTATTGACGATTAGGGTAAAATCGAACATAAAATTTAAATCCTGTATGATTGGGATAAGACAAAATTTGATCCACGCATCATGACCAGGTTGTTAAAGGATAAGTGTCCAGATGGATAAATCTCCACCAGGTTGTTTATCCTTTAAATGCTCCACCCAGTGACAAGGAGCAGTTACAAAACAAACCACTGACCAATCAATCAATCAATAATAATTTAACGTCGGGTTCCTCGCCATAAGGCAATATTAGGGACGTATCTTACGGATTCTACACAAACAGGTGCCACTACAACACACGATGAAGAATGAGAACGCAGGGTGTGATGATTGATGTGATGATTAGATCTATCTGTAAGTTGGAATGTATCCTCTAAGCACCAGCACTCGCTTTCTCTTGTACAACTGTACAATAGAAAGCGAGATCAAAACAGTGCAACTCCAAGATCCAAGGTATGCGGGTCAATTGTCACATACATGTAGAGACCCGGCCTAGTGAATTCTAAACTAATGATATACAGGTACAATTGTTCATGTTGATAAACTATACCGTCATTCAAAAACTTGCGATACCATAGAAACGAACAACAAATTTAGCATACGCTGAGATGAGAAAGATTTTTTTGATGTGATGATTAGATCTATCTGTAAGTTGGAATGTATCCTCTAAGCACCAGCACGACAGTATATTAATGTCATTTATTAAGAGTTTGTGAGACTAAAGCCTTAGCAATAACTGCTCTGGGTTTATTGTGGTTATCACAGTAAATATTACGTTCCTGACAACCCAATTTGGCGACGAACCGGAAATTTAAAAAATTATTTCTTACTTTATTACCAATCGAGATTGGTATCTTTTTATAGTCACCGCCATGCCTGTATTTTAAACTCTGATTGGTACACTGTTTCATACGAGCTCTTCCTTCTGGGTGAAAAGCCCAGAAGGGAATGCCTATATTAATTTGAATTTCTCAATGGCTCATGGGTTAGAGGTGCTAAGTAACGTCATGAAGTTTTGAATGATCGATCCTGAGGTGACCTAAACTCTCGTGGGTTCGATTCCTGGCCGCGCTGATCTGAGGGTAAAATCTTCTATATTCACAAGACTGGTTACACGGAAAATGGAATAAATTAGCTAACGGTTTAAACATTACTATTATTATAGTTGTTGTTGTTTTTATTATTTTATTATAGGTTTTATCTTTTATTATTATCATTGTCGATATCTTTAAACGTTTGATAATTGCGCACACGGTGCTGTAAGGGACTGTTTTTTATATCATGACTTACAAGATTCTTTCCGAAACGATCAGACTGCAAAATCTCTAAAATGATGCAAAATTTTCTTAAATGATGCTAAATCTGTGAAATTATCAGTCTTTTCTCTTTAAAATATTAGTGGAAATAAAAAGTTTGGTATCAATGAGATCAAATGGCAAGGGTAACAAAAGGATTGTTTTACTTTAGACGACATAGGCCTATCTTGTGAATGGTGAGTTCACAAGATTTTGCAGGCTCTCAAATTGAGTCTTATTAGTGTCATAAAGCTAGTTTTTTATCATCTTCCATTACCTTTTGTGAGAGATTCTTCATTGGAAATAATATTAGGTAGACATAGATTAAAATCTAATTTCATTAAGTTCATTATTGCATATTTTTGAACAAGGCAACCGGCAAGAAATTAATATTCTCCTTTTCTAAAATTTGTAAATTTTTCAATTAATTCATTAGCGTCATGTTATTTTTATCACATGTCATAAGAGATGTCTGTAATAAAAGAAGTCTCAGGAAGATAATGGGAGACTAACGTAGGAGTCATATTTTAAATGCTAAAAGCTTTATTTTGAATTGAGTTATAGTCCTAATGATATGATCAACCAATTTTAATTGGAGCCCTCAGTGGTAGGCACGATTTGGCTTATAGGTGTACATGGATATCTTGAACCTGAAATTACGCAAGACATAATAAAATAGTGCAAATATACCTTTTTTAATTTAGCTTCACTCTCGTATTTATATCGATCTAATGCTGTAAAATATTTGTCTTTAGAAATTTAACCATATTGCATATACACGATCCGATTTAAGAATTATTGATAAAACAAATTTAAATAATAAGTTAAAAATCAAAGCGATTGGATTGCACCATTGGAAAATACATTGATCTTTATGAAAAGTGAAAATTTAAACAACTACTTATTTTCAGATACCTCATATGTGAATATTATGAAAAACGTAATTTTGTAAATACTGTATCAGCTGGCTAAACAACAACAAATAACTTCAATTGTATCACCAAATTTAGCATAGAGTGGATCAAGGGCAGTGCCCTTCCAGTCCCATCAAGAATGCCTAAAGAAATGGGACTCCTGGTTCTGCTGGTCCTAATCTCTTCCATCAGTTCCACTCCAGCGGTGGACAGCTCTGGAGGAGGAAGAAGGACTAGGGCCGCTGATCCACAGTTGGTTCAGAGACTGGAGGAGGAGTTAAGGGAAGAGCTTGAAGGGCATCAGGAGGATTATCTGAACGAGTGGGCGGTGTATATTCCTGCAGGTCCCGAAGTGGCAACAGCTGTGGCTGAGGATCTGGGATATGAAAACCTGGGACAGGTTTGAGAAATTTCAATCAATCAATTGATCAATAAGAATTTAACGTCCGGTTTCTCGCAATAAGGCACTGTCAGGGACGTAAAAGAATTAAATTTTTCTTTGTTAAAATCTAAAGTCAAGTTTGGTTTAACGTCACTTTCCTGCTCGATAGGATGTCAGTGACAGGGAGGACACTGAATTTGAGCACCGTACCATCTGATCCACTGTCAAACAATGTGCCAACAAGCCGCAATTTCAGCACTGCCACTTTGTTGTTAAATTATATTAGTGAAGCACTGAAACAATGAAGCATTTAATGAAGCACTTGAATCTTCTATTAAGTCCCTCACAACATGCATGGATACCCATACCGAAACGAACGACGAACTAATATTCATTAATGTAATTACTTACTTTAATGTTTATTTACTATTATAATCAGCGAGCAGAAGAATTTGAAAGAATCTGTCCAGCATCTTGCAATGTGGTCTTCTAAATTTGATTTAAGTTCTCACTAGCAGAGTGCAGTTGAAGAATAAAATTGCATACTCAATTCAGAAAATATTAAATTAAACTCTATAATGTTTATCTGAACTTGAATATGAGTATATTGTTGGAGGAGCTAGAAGGTATATTTGATAACTTCTTTTGTAAAACATTACCCTACAACTTTTTGGAAACGTTGGTGATGTAGATGATTTAACATTTCCAGAAGTATTTAGAAGAATTTCGTTCCGGGAAAGATAAAGTGGGATTAATAACTTTAAACTCCGCTTCAATTTGAACCTTCTTATTATTGGTCTTATTTATTTTATTCTAAATTATATTTTCTCACTTTTATTGTATATCTTTCCACATTCTTGCTGCTTAATATCGTCTTAAGCGTCATATGATGCAACATACGTGTTTTATTATTGTCTTTTATTTTATCTTTATTTTAGTCTGTAGCATATCGTCTTTAAATTACTTTCTGTAGCATATTTCATTGTTTTCAGCGACACAGCCAAACCATTTTCACTCTACGTCATCCATTCCTAGTACTCTTCTATTCATATACCTTCCATTGATAAACATTTCCATTGATATATATTTCTGTGTTTCTATTGATATCGTCTCACCCACACGCCGGTGTTATTGCGTGCCTGTTATTATTGGCCGGTAATCGGCAGTTGTCAAGTGTTTCGATGTCGTTAGACGACTGAGCGATAATACAACTAAAAGCTTTCGCAATCATCTAATCATCTCTAGTCCACAAACCCATGCGTTCCATGATCGCCTCCACCATGGAGACGATAATGATGAGATGGAGCAGAATTCTTGATTTTTCTTTCTATTTCGACTTTTTGTACGTATTTTCCCAGTTTATTTACACTATGCCTCGCCAATAGCTAGGACTAATCGTGAATATAACATAACGGCACACTGGGTCAGGAAGCACAGATGCATGTTTAAGACCCATTTCCTCCTTCCTCTCCATAGTTATTAGTAATCGTTGCCTTTTGATGGCGCATCAATTGCAGCCGGCGCGGATTTAAGAATGACCTTCCATCACCCTGGAATTTTTTCCTTCCTAAGCTTTTACCAACACTCGGTCTTGCAAGGTGGTCACCCACAAAGTACTAACCGAGGTCGATGGAGCTTAACTTCGATAATTGACGCGCAAATAAACCAAGTGCGCTAATCCCGCCGTCTATACAATATAAATGTTAAATGCCTTCGCTAGGAAACAGTCCTTTTGAAAAGGTCTTTTCACAATATTATTTATGGAGCTATATTAGTATTACTATTTGATGTTACCATTCGTTGTCGAAATTACGCTCTGATGGTTGAAGTGAATTTACTTGTATTTAAGCCTAATTTTTAATTTAAATAATCTAGGTTCTTTCATTTAGTCTGACATTACCATAAAAAGCACACGTAATTCTGTAACAGTTACTTAATAAAAAGTAAGGAAACTGCTTATATTTTATGCAGTATAACAAAACAAAATTTTGAAATGGCTTATAGTCTGTATTCCAGTCTATTACAACTGCAGGGTTGACACCTTTCGTGCAACAAATAAACTTCTGCTGACCATTATGCATTGTATCACTTTATATCGCTCATCCGGCTCTATTTCGCTCAATATCGCCCACCAGGAAACCAAATACTGGGCGCATAACGCCTGAGGTCATCTTACGACCTCGCAAATACTATATATTAACTGTATTTCTGGAGCTAGTGGCGATGTCAGTAAGATATTCGACCGCGGATCAGTATGTGCGGTGTTCAAATCCTGGGCTCTCACGTTACTGACATCGTTTCGAGTGAGGAAATTGAAGTTAACTTTAGCTTTTTTAACTTTTATTTCTAATCTACATAATGCACATGGTAAATGTAGATAAAGAAAGGGCAAGTCAATTATTTATAGAGTATCCGGATTTTTTTTACAGCTAAGTAGAGGCTAAAATGCAAAACTATTCGATCAATTTGTTTCGAATAGTTCTACTAAAAGTCTAAGCCTGTAGCGTGACGTATTGTTGTTCTACTACATCTTAAGAAGTGAAGATTTCAAATCAGTGCTTGTCTGTGCTTTCAAGCAACTGACATTAAACTTGGCCTCATAAAATAAAGTTTTACTTACACCTTAATCTTATACATATAGCCTACATGTATGTAGGTATATATATATATATATATATATATATATATA
The DNA here is from genome assembly GCA_905160935.1 of Enchytraeus crypticus. Classification (NCBI taxonomy): domain Eukaryota; kingdom Metazoa; phylum Annelida; class Clitellata; order Enchytraeida; family Enchytraeidae; genus Enchytraeus; species Enchytraeus crypticus. The sequence continues at coordinate 1,337,693 of CAJHZI010000425.1, forward strand.
TATATATATATATGTACATGTATATACTTATAGCCTACATAGATACATATATCTTGTACATGTATATATATATACATATATATATATATATATATATATATATATATATATTACACACACACCCATATATGCAGTATATATACTGTATATACATATATACACACACACACACACACACATATATATATATGCATGTATATATACTATATATTATATATTATATTATATATACTACTGTATATAGGCCTATACATATTGCGTATTATTATGCTCCATTCTTTGCATTGGAAGTTCTAAAGTTAGTTCTTAGCGAGTAGGCCTACTCCAACATAATCGAGTACTCCAACATGAACGCCTGTAAAGCTAAGGTTCATAATTATTCTGTCGATGTGTTGACTCCATCTGCTTTGTTCCGATGCAAGTTTTAATTTGTATTAATTGACGTCAATTATATCACGCGGACGTAAAAATGAGTTGAATCGTCGCACCAAGAAGCACCTCTAATTGAGTTTGTATTCATTAATTGGACTACTGTTAGTCTAATAAATCACTTTATTAACCTTTGAATAGGTTGTGGTATGGATTTATACAACAACAACAGCAACAATACGATTAGAGTGCTACTGTCCATGACAACATTGAGTAATACGAGTAGAAAAGAAGTCATATAGAAACCACGTTCAACTAAAATTTGAAAAAGTAACTAGAAACATAATAGAAACATCTGGCACTCATATCTAGCGTACAATTAAAGACAAACAACAAAACAGGTGAATAAACGTATAAACAATGACCTAACACATGTAGGTAGGATACGTGTTTACGAAATAACAATTAAATCATTCTTCTCTTCCTACGCCCTCAAATGTAGTTGAGTACTAGTTGTGAATGTCTTTGTGAAGAAACTAAACTTATTTACGATATGATTTGAAGATTATTTCTTGATACATTCATTTCCATCCTTCTTGTTCGGAGTTAATGAAAAATCAGCTGCAGACATGTTGTCCACGTCTAAGCAACAATACTACTAATCCTTTCCACTCTTTCCTACCGGAGTCTCAATTGTTTCTACGCACAAGGAACTGCCTTATTCAGCCGAGTCGATGTCAGGCTATATATCTAAGGCCTTATTCCGTTTTATCTGAGTCAGGTTATACATTTAAGGCCTTATTCAGACGTACCTGAGTCAGGCTGTATATCTAAGGCCTTATTCAGAAGTATCTGAGTCAGGCTATATATGTAAGGCATTATTCATCCGTGTCAGAGTCATGAAATATATCTAAGGCCTCATTCAGTCGTGTGTGAGTCAGGCAATATATCTAAGGCCTTATTTAGCCGTGTCGACATCAGGCTATATATCTAATATATCTAAGAAGGTGAGGTCTGCTCAAATACTCTCTGACCGGCTGATTCTGGTTTCCAATACATATATTCTGCCAAGAGGAAGTTAGTTATACTGTCTATTACGTCATATTGGGCACGTCCAGTATGTACTATTGTAGGTTTTGTTGGTGTAGAACTGTACGCGTTGAATTTTGCTTGAGACGTCTGTGATATTCTATTTAAATGAGAGACCGGACTATAAATATTCATTGCATTTATTGAATCTTATTTACTATCCAAACGCCCACTACAGGCAACAACAACTACAGTACATAAGAGTGTCTCTGAGAAGCAACAACAACGGCTATATATGACTGTCAGAGAGAAGCAACAACAACAACAGTAGATATGACTGTCAGAGAGAAGCAACAACAGCAACAGTTAAATATGACTGTCACAGAGAAGCAACAACAACAGTTAAATATGACTGTCACAGAGAAGCAACAACAACAGTTAGATATGACTGTCACAGAGAAGCAACAGCAACAGTTAGATATGACTGTCACAGAGAAGCAACAACAACAGTTAGATATGACTGTCACAGAGAAGCAACAACAACAGTTAGATATGACTGTCACAGAGAAGCAACAACAACAGTTAGATATGACTGTCACAGAGAAGCAACAACAACAGAGATATGACTGTCACAGAGAAGCAAAGACCCCAGGAGTGAGAGAGTAATGTTGTCGCACGTAATTATTTCTAACAGCATGACGCCAGTTTCTCTGTTGTTATTATATTCTGAATCAGTCCGGACTGGGTTCCTAGTATCAGTTCCATTATCCTTTTCTTCAGTCCCTCTACTTCCTCTCCTCCCGAATAGCGAGTTGAGAGGTCGTGTGGAGAAAATAAGTGCTAAGGAAGAAACTTTGCACTGTGTAGGCTTATTAAGTAAAAAAGGACATATTCGTTTTCGATCTAAACTAATTACTTAAGTACTCAACTATAGTATATGTCATTATCATTATGCAGTGATGTGTGCTGTTGGGGACGTCCCTCACATCAACCCTAGATGAGGAAACCTTTAATAATAATAATAATATTATTATTATTTTATTATTATTATTATTGTTGTAATTATTTTTTTTTTTTTACCCCGGTGTAAAGAACCTGGGGTTTGATAAAAACGATTCAAGCAATACGTGCTGAATCGTCGCCCGGCTACTCGAGGTCATCAATCGGCTTAAAAGAATTGTTGAAGCAGACTGCATGAAATCTTTGCAAAGTCATGGAAAGCCTTTGCCAAAGAAAAGATGTCTCTCGCTTATCGCCGGTTTGCTCTGTGATAAGTCTGCCTATGCCATTGATAAAGTCAACTCCTTCGGGATTCATCGGGCCCATGGTTTCAATGGCAATCGGAACAACTTCATATCCTTATAATTATTATTATTATTATCTATATCCTTAAAGAGCGAAAATCTTTAGATTTAATGACAAGTGAAATAATACCTAATAATATTTAGACTCTGCAGTATATGGAAAATATACAGTATTTATCAAAAGATTAATAATATTATCAGTTATCACATTATTAATGTTTAAATTTTCAAGAAAATATTAAATCATCACTCTCATCTCTCGTCCTTTCTCTTTAATATGAAAAACTGTATTGAGCTACAATGTTTACAATAAACTGGATTGTTTGAGTTTCTTGTTCACTGGCCTAGCGCAATGTTACAGTATATTACATAGGCGTATTGCATATTGTACACTGATAAAATTTGTCTGGTTTGTCAATTCAATTTTTCTGTAATCTTCGAAGAACTAAACTAAAAAGTGGTTTGCATGAATGATAATTTCTTTCTCACCGAGCCATGACATTTATGTTCGTAAAAGTATTAATTTGTGCTTTGAATCTCTCATTAATTCTTGGTTGTATATGTATTTATTTGGGTGCGTGAACGATGCATCGGTAGAAAATTAAAAATCAGAGCACTTGCAAATTGAAATCTTTTGAAAAGCAGACTAAAGTGAAAATACTCTCTAACTAGTTCCTTTAATAACATCATTTAAGAATTTTTCTATCCGCAATAGAAATTTCTTGAGCAAAATTTGCGCCAAATTATAATTTAATTAACATTATTATTATATTTTAATATTATATATTATATTATTATATATATTATATTATATATTACAATATTATATACTATTATTATATTTATATTTTTTATTTACATTATTTTTATATGGATCGTCAAAATAGCAAAGAAGTATAAAATGAAGAATTACGATTAATCTTCCTCGCAAACGAATTAGCAAGATAGTTTCATGAGCTGGCTAAGCTAGGCTGCGGTGGAGGTGGAAAATATTACTACAGGATAATCATGACAAAGATTCTTTTTACGATATTTTGGTGGGAGCTAATCTGTATGATAATCCTTCTCATTTATTATTAGTTCTTCTCTACAGCAATTACATCCATGATGTTATGACTGATTCGGATCACGTAGTAGAGGGTATTACTAGGAGCTGAGCTTTGGCTTGATATCCAGGCCAGTGGTATTTACACTGTAATTTTATAACTGATACCCCAAATCGTTTTAACAATAAAGTCGTAAGTTGACCGATGTTCTTTAAATTTACAGCACTTGTACAGCAGCCAATTCTACAAAACTAGAGAAATTTCGTTTGAATATCTTTAATAGCGTGAAAGTTATAGTTTCGCGAATATGAGTGGGGTAAGATAAGAAATTTCCAATACAGGATTACAGGATGTAACTTTTAGCGTAGATTATACTTTAAAAAATACTAGCTAACACGCAATATAATATTTCTGCTAATGCTATTTTGTAGAACAATCATTGCTTTTCAAAACGATGTAAAATACGTGCTGATATGTTCTTAATTGACAGTTATTGAACTTTAAATGTCTGCATTGCATGAAGAGAATAAACGAACAGACATTTTAACTGTGTCGCTAGAGGACGCAGCTGCAGTGGCTGCGGTGATAGCAGTTGTACCCAGAGATGTAATGCATGGATAAAAAGTTCAATAACTTTGTCAATTAAGAACATATCAGCACGTATTTTACGTCATTTTTCAAAGAAGTGATTGCTCTTCAAAATAGCATTAGCTGAAATTTTGTGACGTGTTCGCTATTATTTTTATAGAGATAATTTTACGCTGCGTGTAACACGCCCGTAATCCTGTACTTGAAATTTCCCATCTGACCCCACACCTATTCACAAAACCATAACTTTCACGTTATTAAAGATATTCAAACGAAATTTCTCTGTTTTGTAGAATTGGCTGCTGGTTAAGTATTGTACATTTCAAGAACATCGGTCCACTTCTTACGACTTTATTGTTAAAACAATTTAGGGTATCAGTTATAAAAACACAGTGTAGATATATTTCAGTTAATTGTTTCTTCACCCTAGTGAACTATCCTGCTCTCAATTAGCTGTTCTTAATGAGCTGCTCTAATTAAGCTGCTCTAAATGTGCTGCTCTCAATGAATTGCTCTCAAAGTGCTGCTCTCAATGAGCTGTTCTTAATGAGCTGCTCTCAATGAGCTTACATAAAAAGCAATTAACAGAATTGTAACGCTTTAACTCGGGATTTATTTTACAATAAAGTGCCAATTGAAAAATTCTCAGTTTCGAAGCAATTAGTTTTCGTTAGCGAAGTTTCAATCCTATAAATTATTAGAAATGTATGCGGAGATTTCTATCTGTTCTTATGATTTTTTTCATGAACGGCTAAACATTAGTCTTGAATTAATTTGACACATATTTTCTAAGTAAATTGTCTCCATTTTACAGTGCCAAGGTGTCACACTTTCGACTGCCGCTAGGAAGAGAGAGATACCGAGACAAAGTAAGAGAGAGAGAGAGAGAAAGAGAAAGAGAGAAAGGGACAGAGAGTGAGAAAGAGAGAGAGAGAGAGCAAGACAGAGAGAGAGAGAAAGAGAGAGAGAGAGGGACAGAGAGACAGGTACACACAGAGAGAGAGAGAGAGAGAGAGAGACAGAGAGAGAGAGACTGTTGATTTGGTTGGAAGGGCAAAGCGGTCGTCAACAGCGGTGCCCAGTCCTGTGATATTGAACAAATAAACTGCGTCAAGGTAATTCCGTACTCAAGTGGAAACACTCTCTTTGCGGGTTGTCGACAACGTCAGGGCGCTCGTTATGATTATTTGTCGACTGTCGGTGAAATGTTTTGTAGTCTACTGATCCAGCCAACCCCCTGCAGATGATGCCTTCGTTCAGAGAGCAGACAATAAACGTATTGTTTTAAACCCGCTGATTGGAGGAGCACAAACCTCTTGAGAGATATACATGTAGTTTGATTCAGACTGCAGATACTTAACTTTATGTTGTAAGATTTTATAAATACAAGATTTTTTGCTATACATGTAGAATAGTAGATTAAAAGTATCTTTATGTGTTAAATAAACGGAGCTGAATCACAAAATCAAGAATCTCGCCCTCACTTCCGCGATCGGTAAGGTACTCGACCGCGGATCAGTATGTATGAGTTTCAAATCCTGGGCTCGCCCGTCACTGACATCGCTTTCGAGTGAGGAAACTAACGTTAACATTAACTTTATCAGCTTTGTATCTCATGATTTTGATAATCTGCTTTGAGTTATTTTAGTTGCATTTTGTTTGCTGAAGTATATCCCTGCCGTAATCTATTGATGCGAAAGTAGACGTCAAATGTTAATTCTTATTACTATTATTCTTTACCCACAAAACCGCTAATTTCTGGATGATGTATTCGCACTCCAGTGAGATATTGAACTCTCAATTAGTTATGGCATCTGAGTCGGATCCGTTATCGCACGGATTACTTTCTGAATTTGTTATAGAAGTACAAGGTTTGTGGGATTTGTTTTTGCCTCACACTTAATCTTTTTTCCTATATCTACCTTGTATAATTGTAGTAGTCAGCTACTGTAAATGACACGTTTTCCGTACTCACTGTGACTTTTGGTGTAGCCCTATAATCGCGCATCAGCTGCTAAAAACTTTTGTTTCATTATATGACAAAATGACACCATGATTACATGTCAGTTTAATCATTTATTCGCCCCCAGTACTTTTTCTCTCTCATTTTTATACCATTCGGCATCATTATCGAACTCGGTTGTTCGGACTTCAGAGCTAAACTTTCTGACTTGACGAGTAGCAAGAAAAACCTGTGTAAGTCCTACATGAAAGTCAATAGCAGCACATTGAAGTGCCGTCGATATATGGAAAACTCCTTCACGACCAGTGATTCATCATGCTTCAAGTCAGTAGATACGTTTCCCGGTGGAATAAAAATAGCGCGTTGTTGAAATCAGATATCAGTCCTTCAGTGTCCTATCCAACAGAGACAGCTTAAGCTAATCTGCATAAGAGGTCACCGTGTAGTCACAATTTACTGTATTACATTTCGATGCCATTATGCGAGCTCGCATTTCAGCAAATCCGCGCTCGTGAATATAAAGCAGTTGCTAAGTTGGCGCTTTCCAAGACTTCGCAAGCAGAGTAAGCGTGAAACTGCAGCAAATGCAAATTAGAGTTGCCTGTCGATGACAATTCACTAACGCCAAGAAAAGATGTTTAGGAGAATTAAGAATTAAAGTTTTGCCAAAATTCAATGACCTATTCGATGCTGACAGTAAGAAGTATGATGTACACTGAGATATCACTGATTACGACTGTCAACATCGACGTTAATTTAAAATTAAAAAATCGAGTTCATCTCGTGACAATATATCAGTGTTTAGGAATTAAGCCCTGTTCATAATTTGAGTTAATAAGTTCATAAGTTAATAAGTTCATAATTTTCTCCTCAGTTACGACACCATGCCACTAGACATTAGCAAAATATGAATCCATTCGTTATAACTCAAAAAACGAAATGTCTAGTAGATTAAAACCGAATTTCTCATAACCCTAAACATCTTTCTTCTATTTACACGAAAACTATAGAAATGAACACTAAAGTGACCTAGGAGATCGATTGCTAGATAAACTGATACAATGGTAGAGTATCTGAACTTTGAGCAATAAGAATGTTTGTCTAATTGCCTTGCTTGTGTCTATAGCTAAACAAACATGGCGCTAAATCCCAGACCGTATTCTGTTCTAGTGTTGTGTCCGTTACTCCTAAAAATAGATAAACCGTAACTTTACTTATAGTATGAGAAGGCACATTTTTTCAAGCTATAGGCTGCATAAGTTATGGATAATTTGGATAAGGTATTGTGAAAGGATTAACCTGTTGATCTTTGGAGTGCTCTATATGGAGCGTGAAAGCAGATTCTTGGTATGAATATATTCCCTGACCTGCCACTTGATAGATCAGTAGAATCATAAAAAGTTGAGATTATAAAATTCGAGAGAGAGGTATAACGTATTTTATAAACTTACATTTGTTTCATTTCACTATCAATTCTCTATCGCTAGAAGGCCTTGCTTGCTTTTAAAGAGGGTGAATTAATTTAAAACATTTTTTACTGTGAATAGTGAACATATTTTTACGTTGTATATATCCCGATGAAAGCAGTCCGCTAAATGTGTATTGCACGGAGCTTATGATGACCATAAATAGCAAAGCGGGGGCGAGAGTAGAACACTGTTGCTGATGGTAACACTACGGATGCTCTAACCAATCATCCGGTCAGGGACGTGAGAAATGGTCAAGACTTCGTTCTTGTGGATTACGGGGCGAGTGGAATTTCAGAGGTGTCATGGTGTGTCCCCCCATGATTCTCTTTTGTTGATTAGACTTTGAGTTATCGGTAAAACTAATCTTCAGGCAATGTTAGATGTGTGTATTGCTAAAAATATCTACTATGTTAAACCGTAATTGTACACTTTTTCCTCTATTTCTATTGTGATACTTTGACTAGTTCCTTAAATAATATGAGCCATAGGTACAGTATTCAGTTAAGTGTGTATTTTCATAATATCACGAGATAGGGCATAAAGGTCTGTATTTTTCGCAAAGTCTGGCTGAGAAACTGCAAGAATTAGATTAGCGAGTGTAATAGATTACATTAAATTTTATAACTTCTTTAGGAATATACAGATCCTAAACAAGTATTTCCAGTTTGCTGATTCTGAAATAAAATAATCTCTCTCTCTCTCTCTCTCTCTCTCTCTCTCTCTCTCTATATATATATATATATATATATATATATATATATATATATATATATATCTTGTCGGCCGGTTCTCTTATGACCTGAACCTCCATCCCCAGGTTGTATTATTTCTTAGAACGTGACGGGTTTCCAAACGTCAAGTAAGGCAATCAGAGCTTTTCTTGCAGAGATTAACAGTTGGTGCCGATTAAACGCATTGTTTCTTCCAAGAACTCGTTAAACGGGATCCTTTAGTTAACAGTCGGCTAACGTGGGACAAAATGAGGAGCTCTTACGGAATAAATTACCCAAATCAAATTGTTTTAGATATTGCAAAGTGCTGGACGATAACTTGGACGTTGTTGTCAGTTGTGCAGCATAATATTAGCATACTGTAGGACTGGCAGAGGTAACCTATTGCTTGATTATTAGGAATTGTATTATTTGAGCTGATGATCCGCTAAGTTTCTGCGGAACTTGTCTCAATAGTACTCGATGTTGTCATGGACGACAGTAGCTAATTGTTATTATTATTATTATTATTATTAGACACTCTAATTGTTATTATTATTAGTAACCATTCGAAATTGAAAAACATATTTTTGTCTCTCACGGTTAATATATCTGTGTATATATATATATATATATATATATATATATATACATATATACATACATATACATATATATACACAGTATATATATAATATATATGTATATATATATGTATATATATACAGTATATATATATATATGTATATATATATGTATATATATATGTATATATATACAGTATATATATATGTATATATATATATATATATATATATATATATATATATATATATATAACTGAGGCTATGCAGGATCTTATCTAGATATCTATTTCCTGCAATATGATTGTAATATTTATCAGCCTCGTTCAACAGGTGCACAGTACTACAGCTATTTATGACTATTCCTCGGCCTGAGCAATGAGAGCAAGTGATCGATGTAAGCTCGTTATCAAAATATTATCATCTACTTAATTTTCTGTATTTTTGGCAGAGAAACAGACGTTAAACTTTAAACTTATTTGTATCCTCCGCACTTATAAATAGTGCATTGCAGTCTTAATATACATGTATAGGCCTATAACTCGTTGCAGATCTTTCGCTTGTATCCGATTTAATGCTGGGTTAAGACAAACTGAGAATAGAATTATCGACAACCGTAAGTATTTAGTCAGAGCTGACCGATGCTGCAGTAATATCTAAACTATTCTGTCATATAGGGCTTATTGTTGTAAAGAAAACAAAGATTGAAACATTTAGGTTCACATACGTTTTGCTGAATTATTCTGTTGCTTTAAGTTATCAAGACCATTCTGATCATAAAGAGGTTTAAATGAGCTTATTGTTGGCACACGGATGCGGAGCAGAATTTTGTGGTGATGTATTTGCTTTCTACGTAGGCGCTATTCTGAATTTCATTACATATCCTAAACCGGTATAATAGTATTACAAGAAATCAGGTTTAACATAATATAACAGCATCAATTAGAGTGCTACTGTCAACCATGACAACATCGAGCACTATTGAGACAAATCAATTCAGTGAGCAAAAAGAAGGTCAAAATGGTGTAAATTCCGAAATCCAGAAAATCAGTCCAGATATCTGTTCTATGTGATTATTGAGAAAAACTATCATGATGTAAAAGACTGCAAATAATTTTCGCCGAGAATATAGTTAATGCAACTTGGAGCTCTTTCTCACGGTATTTCACTAAGGACAGGTCCGTGGCAAATAACTTTCCCAACTAATTATTCTATCCTCTACGTATAATAATGTATTCCCAAATCATTCAACATGCCTAGTCTCGGGTTTCCTTTAATCTTATTCTCGGGCATTCTTCCTCATACTTTGGACTGATTTTCTAGATTTTGGAATTTACACTGTTTTAGACCATTCATTTTGCTCGCCAGCTTGATTTTGACTCAATACTGCTCCATGTTGTCATTGATGACTGTAGCACTCCAACTTTTGTTATTATTATTACTTCTACTATCTTTCGGGAATGATTGTACTTTGTATCCAACACGTTTATTAACATACATACTGCAATGGTAACTTATTTTATTTACTTGCAATATTGCGTGTTTCTCCAGATAGGCTCACTGAATGGCTACTACATGCTGAAACAAAGGCAGCATCAGCGACGGTCTAAGCGTCATGCGCTCATGTACGCCAGACAACTGAATGACGATAACAGGGTAAGCAACTTCAGGCGTTAATTTTATTTACTAATCAATTGTGCACAGTGAAAATAAAATAGCTAATAAACTTTAAGTGATTTTCTTTTCAATTTACGGTTCAGTTGAAAAAAGTTACCAAAAGAAGAGGATGAAAGTCTTGATGTTGGTTAAATTCTTTCGGGTTTATGCGGGATCGAAAGTTTAACCTTTACTATTGCAACTTTGGGGAGGGGATTTAGCGCACTCAGTTAAGCTGCGCAGCAATTGAACGAAATAAAGCCACGTTGCACGCGGTTAGTAAATTGTGGGCGACCACTTTGGAAGACCGAGTGTCGACAGCTTTGAATGTAAATAATCCCCAGGGTGATGGAAGATTATTCTTAAATCCGCGCCGGTTGCTATTGGAGCGCCATCAAATGGCAACGATTACTAATAACCATGGAAAGAAATGGAGGAAATAACGAAAACTACAAAAACAGAAACCAAGAAAGGAAACTATATAACACTTGCGGTATGTCATGTGTGTAACTAAACGGAATAAAAAAACTATATAAAAAACTGTTATATTAGGTAGATGGAATATTATTACTATTGCGCTGTGGTAGGTGAGATATTAGTACTGTTGTGCTGTGATAGGTGGCATGTTATAGTGGCCTGTGTTGTGGTAGGTGGAATGTTATAGTGGCCTGTGTTGTGGTAGGTGGAATGTTATAGTGGCCTATGTTGTGGTAGGTTATAGTGGCCTCTGTTGTGGTAGGTGGAATATTATAGTGGCCTATGTTGTGGTAGGTGGAATGTTATAGTGGCCTGTGTTGTGGTAGGCTATAGTGGCCTATGTTATGGTAGGTTATAGTAACCTATGTTATGGTAGGTTATAGTAGCCTATGTTGTAGTAGATAAAATGTTATAGTGGCCTATGTTGTGGTAGGTGGAATGTTATAGTGGCCAATCTTGTGGTAGGTTATAGTGGTCTATGTTGTGGTAGGTGGTATGTTATAGTGGCTGTGTTGTGGTAGGTTTTAGTGGCCTGTGTTGTGGAAGTTGGCATGTTACAGTGGCCTATGTTGTGGTAGGTGGAATGTTACAGTGGCCTGTCTGGTGGTAGGTTATAGTGGCCTGTGTTGTGGTAGGTTACAGTGGCCTATTTTGTGGTAGGTTACAGTGGCTTATGTTGTGGAATGTTATAGTGGCTTCTGTTGTGGCATGTTATAGTGGCCTGTGTTGTGGTAGGTTATAGTGGCCTGTGTTGTGGTAGGTTATAGTGGCCTGTGTTGTGGTAGGTTACATTGGCCTATGTTGTGGTAGGTTACATTGGCCTATGTTGTGGTAGGTTATAGTGGCCTATGTTGTGGTAGGTTACATTGGCCTATGTTGTGGTAGGTTACATTGACCTCTGTTGTGGTAGGTTGCATTAGCCTATGTTGTGCTAGGTTACATTGGCCTATGTTGTGGTAGGTTACATTAGCCTATGTTGTGGTAGGTTACATTAGCCTATGTTGTGGTGGGTTATATTGGCCTATGTTGTGGTAGGTGGAATGGGCGGAGCAGCAGCGTTACAAGGTGAGAGTGAAGAGAGATCTGATAGACAAGAGGGATGAGGAACAGGCCTACGAGAGAGCTTCATCCTACGATGACGACTACTGGAGGCGACAGTGGTATCTGGTCAGTAATTAAATGATCTGTATCTAGCAAATATTTTTTCCATTTAACAAGAATAATAGATTAGATGTACTAGTACTACTATAACAACAACTACTACTAAACAGTAAACACGCATTATAGTGCAATGATCAACTGTGTTGATATCTATCACTTTTTAATACCACATGTTTAAACCGTTATGCAATTTAAGCCATTTTCCGTATAAGCAGTCCAATGGATGTTCGAGATTTTACTCTCCGATCAGCGAGGCTGGGATTCGAACCCACGAGGGTTCAATTCACCTCAGGATCTGTCAGTTAGAGCTTCATGACGTTATCCCTACGCTATCAAGACATTCACTACTACTTGAATGTAGTGGACTATCTATCTATACAAATATTGTTTCCGACTTTATTTGTACTCTTGTTGTTTTGTACATAAAATTTCGTTATTATTAATTTTTACTTCTTCTTCTTTTATTCGCAGTTTGACACCAGAGAATCACCTGAAATGCCAAAGATTGACTTGCACGTAATACCTCTGTGGGCCAAGAACTACACTGGAGCCGGTGTCGTTGTCACCATCCTAGACGACGGTATGCATTCAGAAACTCGTTTCTTATAGGGTCATAATAGGTAACGTATGTAGTCCTCATTGAGAGAGAGAGAGAGAGAGAGAGAAATATGTTTATTAGATCGAAACACAGCACATACCATACAAAATGAAAACAATCGCACGAAAATAGTCAAAAATTGAAAAGAAGGCAAAATGAAAAATAACATCAATCAAAAAAATTAAGTACAGACAGAACAATAGGCGATCAAAGAGAACGAGAAGCGTTCTATTTAGTTGAACACCTATTTATCCAGAGTTATTAGACGATCAGTGATGGGACTAAGGCAGTTTTTGCACGACCGCACCAAGACCAATACAGTGACCCACACGACCAAGACTAAGACATTGACCAAGACAATAAAATACTGTCCCATCACTGATAGTCTTATAGTCCAGCCTTATTCGGTTCATTTTCCATTTCGAGTATCTTTTATGGCAGTTTTTGAGTAAATATTTGTCGTTCTATTCGTTATTTCTATATAGGGTTGATTTAGCTGGGTTTTTGGTGAAAAGCAATTTTTATTAGTTACAAATCGTATTAATACCACCGATTTATACCACCGATATTGTGAATTAGAATTAGTATAGGCCTACAATATACAATATTACAATATTATATAAATGTGTATAAGTGAATTGCAATAACATGTAGAAGGCGAAACGCATTATAGCGATGACTGTTAACAGCTATATTCTGTGAATTCTAGAAAATATCTTTCAAGTTAATTTTTTTAATTTTTGCAGGTATAGAGCACAATCACACGGACCTCGCAGCAAATTATGTAAGACTTAAATCTAACTTTTTTCCCTAACCATCCTAACCATTATTGAACTGTAGCTGTAACAATGTACGCTTCTTGAACGTAATAATAATAATAATAATAAAGGTTTAAAGTCCGTTTCCTCATACAAGGATGATGTCAGAGACGTACCCCCATCACATGTTACTACAAATCGATTTACCCCCAAACGATCTGAAAAAACATTTGCTGAAGAGAAATAAAAGATCCTAAACAGTGCCGGTCCGGTGATCAAACGTACAGTTTGTTCTTATGCAAATGTAGTGATGGACGACGAAATAGTTGTCATAATTTCTAGACGACAGCAGATCAACTTTCAAATGACTGAATATAAGACCCTAACAGAAATGCTTTCTTCACTACTTCTTTATTATTTATACATTTCTTCCAAATATCGATTGATGTTTAGAATCCCAATATTAAAATTACAAAATTCGTATATATCATACGATATATTTTAAGTACATAATTGTAAAAGGAGATGAATAGAAAATTTGACTCTCCATATCATTACTTAAAATATTATTCACTGTGCAAATTTCAGGATCCGATGGCCAGCTATGACTTCAACGATGACGATGATGATCCCTTCCCAAGATACGATGAGACCAATGAAAACAAGTTCGTAAAATTAGTTCTGCGAGAATTAGCTTACTATTTAACTGATATGAACTGGCTTAGAACTTACTTTGCGATGAATATCTTAGATGAAGCTAATATATTAATATAAAAGTTCGAATTGATTCTTTCAACTTCATGATTATTTTCAGTAGCTTTTGTTAGTAGCCTACATCTCCCTGAATCCTAAATAAAGTGCTTATCATGCGTTCTACAGCTGTTATTCCATTGTTCTGCTATTTAGCATCTCAACATGATGATGACTAGTAGGAGTATAATTTCATTTATTAATATTAACAATAAATAATGTTATAACAATTAAATTTCAAAATAATTTTATCATATTAATTCACAGTAATAATAAGTAAATGATTTTATTGCAGACACGGCACCAGGTGCGCTGGTGAGGTAGCAATGGTGGCTAATAACAAGAAATGTGGAGTGGGTGTAGCTTATGACGCTGGAATAGGAGGTAGGATTCTTGTATTCCATCTATGTCAATGAACGACGAATCAGGCCTTACTTCATGAGCACCATTTTCCTCTAGTTATTTAAGTATGACATTCTTTTGTGGTTCCCTCATTTGTTAATTTTCAACAGAATTATGTGAAACGAAAACAAATTCGCCTTCGAAATATTGCCTTAGTCACTCTGAGTCTTACTGCTATAATTATTTTGTAGAGAACAAACTCTATACTGTTTAGATATTCACTTAATCAATGCGGAAATCAAAGTATATTAACAAAATCATTTGCAAAAGATTAATAATTGAAATTGAGTTTCATTTATCCGTGGTCATTTAATCCAGTGATCATCTTAATCCAGTCATCACCTTAATCCAGTGATTATCTTAATGTAGTGGTTACATTAATCAATTGATCATCTTAATCCAGTGATCGTCTTAATGTAGTGGTTACATTAATCAATTGATCATCTTAATCCAGTGATCATCTTAATGTAGTGGTTACATTAATCAATTGATCATCTTAATCCAGTGATCATCTTAATGTAGTGATTACATTAATCCATTGATCATCTTAATCCAACGATCAACTTAATCCTGTGCATGGTTTTATGACTGGTTCAAGCACACAGCTGGCTAAACATACAAATAAAGTATGCAATAGATTTGCATAACTCAATGCATAACGGTTTGTGCAAAAATCGCTAGATATTATGATGGATGCTCGTTCGCAACACTCTGTTTTAATAGGTGTGAGGATGCTGGACGGTAAGGTGACAGATAGCCTGGAGGCTAGAGCACTCAGTTTTAACATAGACCACATCGACATCTTCAGCGCCAGCTGGGGCCCGAGTGACGATGGGAAGACCTTGGAGAAGCCTGGACGCCTCGCACTGGCCGCCTTCGAGAAAGGAGTCACTGAGGTAGTCTATTTATCGGAACGAAATTATAATGTATATTGGCTTCCTACTGAATGGAGCTAGTGGCGAAATCGGTCAGATACTCAACCGCGGGTTCAAATCCTGGGCTCTCCCGTCACTGACATCGCTTTCGAATGAGGAAACTGATATTAATCTTAGCTTTTAGCTTTACTTTCATTTATGTAAGAATTTAAATGTTTACCTATGGCTGTAGTTATCCTAATTCATGAATATTTAGATAATTCTTCAAGAAAATGAGCGTTGATGCCAAGAAAATGTTACTAGTTCATGTAAAAGTTGAAAGTTGAAGTTATAATCAATTTTGTTTTATTATCAAAATAGTTCAATCATATTTAATCTAACTTTTAGGCCCTGTAGGCCTATGCATGTGAAATAAGGATAACTTAATTAGATGTACGTGTACGTGACTTTGTCATGGTTCGAGATCAGTGGAGGAAGAGGGTTGTAGAGTGTCCGAACTTTTCGGACTCTAGTGTCCGAAAAGTGACGTCAAATACAGATCGATGATGAAGCATGTATAATAATCGAAATTATTATACATGTTTGCACCGTTTTTGGACCTTCTTTTTGTTCGCCGGCTTGATTTTGTCTCAATAATGCTCGATGTTGTCATTGATGACTGTAGCACTCTAATTGTTGTTATTATTGTTATTAGCATGGATAATGTTGATTATGTTGATACGTTGATTCGCACTTAAACCTCCTTTTCTGCGCCTAAACCACCTTCTTTAATTCCCTTTACTTTGAACTAATTTTCAGGATTTGGAATTTGCACCGTTTTTGGACATTCTTTTTGCTCGCCGGCTTGATTTTGTCACAACAGTGCTCGAGGTTATCATTGATGACTGTAGCACTCTAATTGTTGTTAATATTATTATACATGTATATTGAACAATATTGCGCATAGTATCATCTTAGACCCTAGTTAAACTGGGATTCAAGGGAGGATGATAATGATGATGAATATCATCTTAGGGCACATATCAGTGCTTTCGTGGCCTTTGTGTCCTTTTTCACTTTATCTCATGTAGGCCTATTAGTATGATGTAACCTAAATTGAAATAAATATGGTTTAATTCAATCATCAATCATCATTTCTTTCTCGTGCAGGGTAGAGGAGGGAAGGGTGTGATCTACGTGTGGGCCTCGGGTAACGGGGGGTTCCACGCAGATAACTGTGACTGTGACGGGTACACGGGGAGCATCTACACCCTGTCCATCAGCAGCGCCTCCCAGCAGAGCAAGTCCCCTTGGTACGCCGAGCAGTGCCCCTCAACTATGGCCACCACCTACTCCAGTGGGGCCTTCTCTGACCAAAAAATTGTAAATGTCAACTATATTCATCGTTTTTATAGACATAATTAAAGATAAGTTTGTAAAATATCGTCTGTATATTTTCAAAATATATATTTAAAAAAATTTATATATATTTTTATATATTTTTTTATTATCTTTTTATATATTTTTTCAAAGAGGGTATGAAAAAATTGTCGTCTATACAATACAATACAATACATTACCATACTGTAGAATAGAAACTTTATTTCACGAAAGTCGAATAAAATACCATGCAAAAACTATAGAGGAAAAGGATTCTTCGTTTGTATGATAGAATTAAAGTTAAAGAGAGACATATTGAATGAGACATAATAATAATTAAAGTTATAACATTGCATATTGATCTGATATGTGCAGTAGTATTTCAAAAAGAAATTTTGAGAAATTTTCTCTGCGAAACATCTTGTGAATTCCTAATGTCTATATTATATTATATTCGTTTATTACATGAAATCTGACATACCGCAGAAAACGTACACACACACAAATGGCAATATAGAAAGTAATAAACATAGGCAGACATTGTTTAAAAAAACTTAATGAGAGTCTTTATATACTGTAGCATTCTAATTATAAAGTTCTTATCCATCAAAGGTGTGTGCTTAGATGGTAAAGAGAAAGGGTGATCCCTGTCCCCGAGCTTAAAGTTAACATTATCTTTAAGTGGCGGAAGAAGCCGGTGCAGGACATGCTGTTTGTTACTGATGATAGCGTTAAACAATTTCTCCTCTGCATCGGCAGCGATATCCGCAAAAGATCGTACTCCATCATGGAAGTTACATCTTGTAGCCTTCCTAAGGAAGGCTACAAGGCGTTCACTCTCGGAGGAACCAACATAACCCCACCAAAATTGCGATGCATATGTTAACTTAGAGAACTATTTATCTGAACTGTGTAGCTCAGACAATCTACGACATTGAAGATTATATGAGGAAATCGACGAGATTTTCGTACCAAATTTTATTCAAACACAAGTTTTACTAAAATGTTTCTAAAATGTAAACTTTACAGTTTATAAAATGTTCTATCGATATGATATATGGTATGCCAGGAGATTACATGCAATCACATAAAGTAAATTATCGATGTTATAAATAATATACAGTATTGCCATGTTGGCATACCCATAGACCTTAAACCCGTTAGACTTAGTTGCGAATTCCAAAACTATACATTTGAAGAAAATTTCATAACCTTGAATAGCTTGATGTCAAACGATTCGATCATATAAATCTATTCATTATAATGGTATCATACTCATCTCGCCTGCATAGGAGACACCTGGGATAAATATTCTTATTTTTTATACAACTCTGATAGCTGGATAAAATCGATTCGGCCTTCGCGCTTTGTCTGATAACATCTTTATATGTACGAGGGAAAACATGAATCTTCTTTCCTTTAGTACACTGTAATTAATACACAGATAAATTAATACAATTAATAAACTTTCCCATAGTAATTTAAGCATTGAAGAGTTTATTATTTCTATATTTAGCTCATCTTATCTATGTATTTATCTACATGTCAATATTGTTTGCGACATTGTGTTTTGTCACAAACAATATAGACTGGGGCCAGTGGCGATGTAGGTCAGTTATTCGATCGTTGATCAGTATGTGCGGGGTTCAAATCCTGGGCTTTCCCGTCACTGACATCGCTTTCGAGTGCGGAAACTGACGTTAACATTAGCTTTGTAATAAATAACTTAATTGGATGATTGATTGGTTGACTGATCGAGTTAAATGAGAGAGCGGTTGAGCGATGAATTGATTGATCGATTGGCCAGTAAATAAAGGTTAGTAATTAATTGATGATTGTAGATAAGTACAGAGTGTTTTCTCCGTGTTGTATCCGGGTTGTTTGAAGAATAGACAAACCGTGCAAACATGCACGTGTCTTAGAAGGCGACATAAAAGCTAGATCCAAACCAATGTAAGAAAGGGCATTCGGTTGGTGAGAGCTTAGGCTCCAGAAATTGCAACAAAAATCTTCAACAAATGAATAAACTTTAGAGGGCTGGAGAAACTCTATTCGTATCCCGACCCTGGTTAAACGGGGATTCAAGGGATGATGATGATGAATGATGATGATGAAGATGATGATGATGATGAATGATGATGATGATGATGATGAATGATGATGATGATGATGATGATGATGAATGATGATGATGATGATGATGTAGATCAGTACAGACCTCCACAACGACTGCACCACGAGCCACACGGGTACCTCAGCTTCTGCTCCCCTGGCTGCCGGCATATTCGCTCTCATCCTGCAAATCAAGTAACAAATCTGTTATAATTTAGAATGTATTAGTAGCGTATTGGTAACGGCATGAAGTTTTAAATGACAGATCCTTAGGTAAATTGAGCTCTCGTGGGTTCGAATCCCAGCCGCGCTGATCTGAGAGTTAAATCTCAGATATTCACTGGACTGATTACACGGTAAATGGTCTAAATTGCATAACGATTTAAACATGTGGTATTAAAAAGTGATATATAGCAACATAGTCGATCATTTCACTATAATGCGTGTTTACTTTTTGTTCTTTTCTCTCTCTCTCTCTCAACTCTTACTGATGATGGGCGAAATGGCAGACCCAATGTTCATAAACTTGCTTGTAGTCTGCCTTCATGATTCATAGAGAGCACTCCTCCGATCAACGAGTTAATTCATTTTACTCACTATAGGCGATATTAGGTGGAGCTGGTATCATATCAGTAAGTTGTCCTGTCTGTGGGTCAGTAGGTGCAGGGTTCAATTCAAGCCCTTACCAAGTCATAGACTTGCTATATATGAGGCGTTTAGACAAATACAGTGCACATTCCTTATATCAAGTCATCTAAAGTGGTTAAATCCTACTCGCAACTTATTGAAATTATCATTTAGTCTTAGACTATTTATATAAGAGAATCATATATACGTACATGTACGTTGAGAAAATGTGAATCGAGTAATACAATTATTTTTAAAAAAATTGATTTAAATGACGTTATTAGTCAATTGCACTATTGAACATACAATCCTAGACACTAAATAATATGTTGTTCGCTTAACACGAATATATTTTAATTGTTCAATTGATTGATTGATAATAATTAATTATACCAACTCCAATACCAACACTAATACCAACACTAATACCAACGTCAGAAAGGGCAATCGGTTGGTAAGCGCCTAGGCTCCGAAAATTGCTACAATTTGTTATAATCGAATGGAAAAGAAGGTCTATCTCGACCCTAGTTTAACTGAGATTCAAGTGAAGATGATGATGATGATTAATTGATTGTTAATAATCTATATAGTCCAGATTTGATCTGGAGGGACCTTACCCTAGTTTAACTGGGATTCATGTGAAGCTGATGATTGATTGATTGATTGCCAATAATCTCACAGTCCAGATTTGACCTGGAGGGACCTCCAGCACCTGGTGGCCTGGACTTCAGAGTATGCACCTCTGCAGAACAATCCGGGCTGGCAACAGAACGGAGCCGGATTTTGGGTTAACAATAGGTTTGGCTTTGGACTACTGAACGCTGCAGGTCTGGCCAATGCTGCGGATAAATCGACCTTTCGACGAGTGCCTGAAAAAACTGTCTGCGTGGTAACAGTGCACAAGAAGGAAGGATTGCCCAGGTAATAGGAATAATGAATTGAATTTTCTCTAAAAAAGAATTTATGTTAGAAATATACAAGACGCTTTACAAGTTGATGACAAAGTCGGTAACAACTACTAGGCTATTGTTTAGTCAAATGCTATATGTAAAATAGTAGTAGTAATAATAATAATAATAGTAAAGTTCAGTGAAGGTCATGTAGCCTGGTGGTATAATGCCACAATTGGTGTAGCGACTAGTTGTAGCGTATTCTTCTGCGCCACAACGGTTACCGTGAAAGATGGTTCGGATGAGGTACGAATCGATGACCTCCTGCTAAACAGATAAGTTTGCAATGCCCTCGGCCAATAAAATCGTCCATTCAAACTTGACTAATAAGCAGAAAAGCACTGGTTCAAAGTGCAGTCGCACTGTCCCTTTTAGGAGTTTGCTGTGATGAAGAGCCTTAAAACTAAACTGTTAGCTTTCTCTTAGATTACGCGCAATGGTAATAAAGCTAAATTAATTTTTTACATTTACATGCGCGCCGAGCTTATCTATGAAAAATTCTATCTTACTGTTTTTGTGCTCTGTAAAAACTATCCTAATTTTGTTATATAGGCCGTTACAAGAAGAACCTGCCGTTTAATACGTGCTACACATGTATACATGCATTACAGAATGAATTGATGAATGATATGAGGAATTGAGTGAATGGAATATGAAATGTTGATCAGATTTGTGAGGAGCGGTGAGGAGTCCACGGTAAAGCTGGTGACGGAGGGATGTAGGGGGGAGAGCAATGAGATCAACTACCTGGAACATGTGGAGCTCACGCTCAGCATGATCCACACTAACCGTGGTGGTGTCCAGGTCTTTCTCACTTCTCCTGCAGGTTAGACGTGACGTCATACTTTGAGGACACTGACAGTTATATTGACCTTTAAGCTATGTCAAGATAACTGGATAGTTTTAACAATTTCAGTGTTTACTATTTAATTAGGTAGTTGCCAGACTGTCATATATATATATATATATATATATATATATATATATATATATATATATATATATATATATATATATACATATATATATCACGAGTAAGCGGTTTAGCGCTGGTAGCTAGCTATATTATTTATATTATATTAGATAGATTATATTACGATAGATAGATACAAATTGAATGCGCTATATTTTATTTAGTATTAGTTATTGGAGCAATACATAGGCTAAGTTGTGTTGAAAAAATTGAATGAATAATCCTAATTTGGTCTCTTGTACAAATGGCAGAGGAATAAATGTTACGCAGTTATACTTAAATAAAACAATGCATGTTATTTGGCATTATAAAAATAGCATTATTAATGTCAGTTCCAAATAGTTCAAATGAATAATCTGATTTAAATATAGTTTATACGGTATTACTTGACAGGAACTGAGACTCAGTTGTTAACGAAGCGGCCTCAGGACAAGTCTAAGTCTGGGTTCAACTCCTGGCCGTTCATGTCGGTGCACAACTGGGGAGAAAACCCCACAGGTGTCTGGAAGCTCACTGTGGTAGACCAGGTAAGAGTAAGACCTGCATCCAGTTATGCTTCGATCACGAACTTTAGTAGTAATAATTTAGTAATACTCAGATTGGACAATATTATGATATTATATGCGCTCCAGTTGGCTCCAGCGCACATGCTACCAGCCCCAGTTGGCTGGAGCCAGAGTCGATGTCGGTAAGATATTCAACCGCGGATAAGTATGTGCGGGGTTCAAATTTTGGGCTCGCCCGTGACTGACATCGAGTGAGGACATTGTTTTATTTATTTATTTATAATTAGAAATCAGGCAGCAAGGCCCACACAAAGCACACAGGACACACCCATAAAATCAGGTAAACGCTCGTAAAATCAGATATTATAGTTCTAAAATGAAAAATCACAACCTAAAACAATTAATTAGTGCACTTCCACACTTACTAACACACTGATTATACACACATTGACGCTAACATTAGATTTTTTAAAAATAATTATATTATATGATATTATTATAATATATTATAGTATTACATAATATAATTATGATCTATAATTGACCAGGACAGGGAAAATGATAGAAAGTTGTATCGGCTATGCTCTGTCTAGTTTAGATAACAGAGAAAGGTCTCACATGGACTGCCTAGTGACAGTGATATTGAACTATTTTACTGTTTGGTTGACAGTCGTCAGACAGGGATGAGGGACTGATCAAGTCAGTGAGACTGACGCTACACGGCACCAAAGAACAGCCCGAGCACATGAGAGTCAGCGGTGGTCAGCGCCCCTACAACATGGACTACAACAACGTACACAACACTAGACAGGTACATCACGTGCATAATACCAATTAGGTACATCACGTGCACACCAGACAGGTGCATCACGTACACAACACCAGACAGGTACATCACGTGTACAACACTAGACAGGTACAGCACGTGTACAACACTAGACAGGTACATCACGTGTACAACACTAGCCAGGTACATCACGTGTACAACACTAGCCAGGTACATCACGTGCACAACACTAGACAGGTACATCACCAAAAGATATTTCTATAATTTCAGAAAAGAAAGAAGAGTTAAAGAGAACCTAATCTACAGTGTTCGTATATACGAGTACTATTTGACAGGTTTCTCAAATTACAATGTTAAAACTAATTCTACACTGGGGTCGGGATATTATTATAAGTACTTATATCTTATATTTGATAATAATCATTCATTTAGTTTAATGCATGGTTAGTAAAATGTGTGTATATTAATCTAGCGATGTCTTTATAAAGTTTATAATAATCCTCAGTGGACCAGAATTCTAATAAAAACTACATTATGAACACGCGTCACAGATTGCTTAAGAGAACACTCCAGCTAAGAGTTTCTTTGGACCACGTTCTTTGGGACTACATTTCAACTCACATTTCCTCGAGGTGACGCATTGGTATCGTCACTGACATCGCTTTCGAGAGAGGAAACTGACTTTAACCTTAGCTTTATCACGAAGACTTTGCTTCTTTGGTTGGCGCCTCGAAAGCTGCCGGAAGTGTCTAATTTTGCTCCGGCTTTTATACACGTTTTCTGCAAATATATTTGTACTTAGAGAGAATTTGTTGTCAAATTGTAGCTTGTTTACGTAACGGTAACTTTCTGCGGTTGTCAGATTGAAACAAACGAACATATAGATATTCTTGGATGTTCTTGCCGACAGTGTTAACATATCATTCGCCATCCAAAGGCAAATCCGAGTCGGATGGATTTCGAACCGGATGATTTTACAATTAATGAGTACCGCAGGTTAGGACTAAAGATTACATGAAGCGGAATACCTCTCACAACTCCCCTTGTTTTCCTAATTAAATATGGAATTACATTAATAGATTACCACATGGTTTCAAAGCATTCTTGCTCTTGGCTGGAGCCAGTGGCGATGTCGGTAAGATACTCGACCGCGGAGTATGTGCGGGGTTCAAATCCCGGGGCTCGTCCGTCACTGACATCGCTTTCGATTGAGGAAACTGACGTTAACCTTAGCTTTACTAGCTTTTGGTATTTTCAGTCGAAGGACCAATCAGAAGAGCTTCTGAAGGACTCAGAGGTCGTGGGGTCACCAGAAGATAGGCTCTTGAGTCAGCTCCTCGGTGAAGAGACTGCCTCAGCAGATGTCCTCGAACAACTGCCTCCAGATCTCTTACAGGAGGAACAAGAGATCTGGGGCTCCCAGCCAGACTATGAAGATCTCTCAGATGAAGTGTCTGAACAGCTGTCTCAGAACTCTCTCATTCAACCTACTGACAAGGTTCATCTAAAACGACTTAATGGAGAAAATAGCGAGTTCTTTTCTGTTAGATCTGCTTCGTCGAAGTTCAGAGGAGAAAATAGTCAATTAGATGGAGATCCGATTATCCTTCCGGATGTTGATTTAGTCATTAAAGATGATCAACAAATCATTCCAGATGATCATTTAATCATTCCAGATGATCATTTAATCATTCCAGATGATCAACAAATCATTCCAAACCAGAAAATCAGTTCAGGTCTCGGTAGATCAAAACGAATTGATTTGTTTAATCCACAGCGAAGATGATTTTACAACAGTAGAAGGTTAACGAATTTTTCAAATCGATTGATTTCACGTGGATTTCCTAGTCCCATGATGATATCAGGGTGTTGTTAAGTTTAACACAATTAATAGTTATAATAAAAGCGATTGTTTTTGTTGACACATGCTTCTTCAACGATACTTCATTTTACTTTAAGCTAAGTTTACTTAAGATAAGTTTAGACTTATATCTCACAATTTAACGGTCTTATGCAGGAGTAAAGACGAAGTAAGTTTTCAAATATTATTTTCTGTAACATTTCGTAAAAGTAGTTTTAAACTTTTGTTACATATTTTCGCATAATATCGTAATGTTACAGTCAGGCCGCTTAAACAAGCAAATATTTACTTAATCCAATGCACAAGCGCGAGACTTTACTCTGATTGGCTAGCTCGCCCAGGATTCGAACCCACGACTTATAATGCACTTCAGAACATCTCATTTAAATTTCACGAAGTTCGCAAACGCACTAATAAATATAAACTATTTGGGTCACATTAGTAGGCCTAACAAAACAACAAGTATTCTCCAAAGAATTGATGATAATCAAGGAAAACAAATCACCTTTATTTTACAGTTTGGGCAACTAGTGCGCAGTACGGTTGATTCCACATAAATTAATGTATCAAACTTCATAAAACCGATAAATCACATAAATTAAGTACTAATAAAAAAGCTACAACAACGATAAGGAATGATAGCTCTTTTTATGTTTATTTATCAACATATTTAAGCGATTTTGTATCGACAGTACACGTTAGTTTTCAACGAGCGTACGCCGGCAGCACTGCGTGTGACAGGGATAATTTGTCTTTAAGGAATAATCCAAAGCTAGAAGTACACTATAACAAGAAAATGTAAATCTAACACAAAGTAAGCGAAACATGCACCTTTGATATTACACAAAGTAGGCCTACTAATCGATACTAATGATTAATTAAAGAAATATCAAAATATTTATCAATATTTTGACTTTTTTATATTATGTTT
Source organism: Enchytraeus crypticus (assembly GCA_905160935.1). Classification (NCBI taxonomy): domain Eukaryota; kingdom Metazoa; phylum Annelida; class Clitellata; order Enchytraeida; family Enchytraeidae; genus Enchytraeus; species Enchytraeus crypticus. Next base: position 1,363,538 of record CAJHZI010000425.1, read on the forward strand.
TCATACTCGACCGCGGATCAGTATGAGCGGGTTTAAATCCTGGGCTCGCCCGTCACAGATATCGCTTTCGAGTTAAGAAACTGACGTTAACCTTAGCTTTACCAGCTTTATAATTTGTATAATGGATAGCCAATACAGAAAGTGTTTAGAAAATAGCCATATGTATAATATCGTCGATCCATTAAGTTCAGTCAATGACACACCCATACTCTGCACTCTTAATCAAGTCTAAAAAGAGTCGTAAGTGAATAACAATGCGAGGAAATCATAGGAAAAGTGGATTAGACTAGAAAATAACACGACAAAAGCTCTGGCAAATCTGATATTACTACAGTAATCAGAAAGTCATAGCATGAACTACTTAGTAATTTATTGCAGTACTTAATTTAGTCTCCTCCTACGAGAATTAGCATATATTAGTAACCTTTATAGGTCTATATCTACAAGCTACCTAAATCTGGCACAAAACAAAGCTACTGTGATTCCGATATGAAGGACTAGTAACGGCTTCCATTAAATAATGGACACTTTAAAGTGCCGCTAAATACTACACACCATTTTTTATCTATTAACTTAAAAGGAATAGTAGACAGGACGACCATAAGCCACAACCGATGTGACCACTGCAGATCAATACGATGCAGCTAAAAGCAACGAGGATCAACGATCACGTTATTACTGTTGCTTCTGAGCCAGCAGCAAAATGTTAAGCATTAGTAAGTAATATCTAAGGCTCTTTGTTAATCAGGTTAATAAAGAAAGACACGCTAAATTGATTCAGTACCAAAGTACTATTTACTTTACTGTTATAATCTACGCTAGCTGTAATGTAATAAGTATCACGTAACTGAAGACCATTAAAGCATTTGAAGAGTGAAATAAGATGCAACCATCACAATTGTTTAATAAATTAAACAATTAAATGAATTTTCACTTCTAATATGCATATATCGTACCCGTTTCGTATCGATTGCTAAATTACATGTAACCGTGCATTTGTCCATTACAACAGAATTTTAGAAAAATGGAAAACTTTAAAGTTAGAGCACCAAACCGCCAAATAACACGCTTTAATAACTTATGTGCATGCACAAGATCTGACGAATATCATCACTATTAACATTCTTATATATATATACAAGTAAAGTCTCTCTCCTTGGATTATGATAGCATGTCCAAGACATAAATACACTCATTAATGAGCACTCCACAGTACAACAGTTTTGTCCCAACACACTGCCCGGCATTCACTTAGAGCACCTAAAATCTGGTCTAGCTTTAGGAACTGCGGCATAATATGGTCTATGCCTTCTCATTGAGTTTCTACATCAACAAACTCCTACTACGCAAGTTCATATTTAAATCAGATTATCAGTGAATTTCCCAGATCTAAGAGGAAAATGTTGGGTTTTAGAATAAATTAAATATACATCTGGCAGCAGTAAACCGCTTCATTATAAAGAATTCTTTCTACGTCGTAGACATCATTCTATCAAGAGACTATTGTAGAGATTCTGCAAGAGATGAACCGAGATGGAAATTCAAGATTTTCTGTTAGTGATCACTCGACAAGACGATTCAGCAGAAACTGAATTAATGACAACTAGATTCTCTAGCGTATTCTATCAATGCATTGTTGAATTAAATAAAGAGAATTTAAGACTGCAGGCAACAGCTATGAGAAATCAATAAGGGTGGCTGTAGGCACAGGTTCTGCAGTGATCAGGTTGGATAGTGTCGAGTTAACGGACCTCTCTGTATTCTCATTAACTGAAATAACCAAACAATTTACAACACAAAATACATGAGAGGAAGGTGAATACATGAGAGACAGGAGAATACGTGAGAGATAAGAGAATATGTTGTAATGCACTGCTAATAACAATGTAAATAATAGCTATGTTAATAATAATTAATAATAGCAATACAAATAATAGCAATGTTAACAATGTGATAACAATGGCGTAATGCACTAGTGTTATTTTGTGCTTATAATTATTGTATGTAATTTGCTACCAAATCTTGATGGTCTAATAAAGATTCATAAACTTCACTCCTATCTACTAACTAGACAGCGTAGCATACCGTGACTGGTTATGAAAGCCACTGGCGAGTCATCCGCTGAGAGATTCATCATCATCTGATGGATATCTTCAAAACTCTCATCCTCAAGGCCCGTCACAGGAAGGCCCTCGTCAGCCGCAGCAGAGAGTCCGTTCACAGTCGCTCTGCCAGTAGTCCCAGTCAAACTAGCACAACGGTCGTCTTCGTACGCCCTGCCTGATCTACTGCTAGCAGGTGAAGATGAGTGCGTGCATTCATTGCCTACCATATCATCGTCAACGAACTTTACAGTTGCAACATTTTTGTTATTAACTGCAGAAGGATAATTATCACTGGGGTTTCCTTCAGAAAGCCTGTTAGTAACCGACGAACGGGTTAAGTTCAGCTCAGAAGCACTATCTTTAAAAGTTCTTTCGTTCAAAGACAAATCGTTTGCAGCAGTCCTGAAATTTTTGTATCTACGTAAAATGCTGTCAATATTTGCAGATTCAGATTGAGCAGAAGGCACGCACAGACTGTCATTAATACTTCCATCGTATTTATCATCGGAATGTCGGCTGGAATGAAATTGACTGTACAATTCCGCTCTCAATGGAGAACTGTTTAAAGAAGTCACATTGTCAATCGCCTTTCTGGATGCAGAAGAACCGCAACCATCTTGATTCATAGGAATACGCGAGGAGTCTAGTCGAGAAGTGCTCATGTTGTTGCTTGCATGAACATGGCATGAACTTGCATGACCAACAGTGTCCTCTGGCGATAACCTCGTATCATATGAAATCTTAGAGGCAGCATTACCTCCCTGCTGAACACGCTTTCTAATGGGCAAACAGGGTGTAGCAGTGTTCATTAAAGTTTTCCAAGCATCACCTACCTCAGCGTTAATAATATCCTGATACGGAGTTTTACTGTTATCAATATGCTCATTGTCATAGTCAAAGCTCAGAATCTTCTGCCTGGTATTATTACTCCTCAAACCAGACACGGCAGGGGTTTGTCGTTCAATGGAAGTACACCTCCGATCATCTGATCTAAACTCTAAATTATCGTCCAGCAGAAAGTTTGATATTCTCGAGGTAGACTGAGACAGACAGTCAGCGGCACTACCTCTAGGTAGACCAGGAGTGCCAGGGCCAGGAATCACGTCATCAGTTCGGAGAGACACTCGTGTGGCAGCACAGGATGGGAACTTAAACTCATCAGCACCACCACGAGGAATGACGTGAGGCGTTAGATCCTCAGCAGAGTCTGAGAGCTCCACTGCACTCTGAGAGTTTACCATGTCATCAGACAAGGCGATAACGTTCTTTGTCTGAGCAGAAAATTTAAACTGATCATCATTGTTACAGAGCGGCGCAGGCTTGCCCACTTCTGAGTGCCTTGGACTCTCGACTCTTCTCTTGTGTATAGACATGGATGAGAGATCGAGGTGATGCTCACTGAAGGAGATATCGCTGTGGATAGAAGAGGGCGTCCCAGTGCCAGATATGGAAAGAATCTCCACATCTCTCAGTCTTTGTGCTTTTGAAGATGGAATTCTATTATACGCTGAATCATTGCCATGCATACCGTGATCGTCCAGAAAACCTACCAAAATATGACAAAAAATCACTTTCTTTACTGCAAAAATTAGCATCAACAACACTACAATTAAAGGTATTCAGTCCCAAGATATCATCCAGCATAATGCTGCGGAAATCTATATGCAGAAATTAACATTCTTGCAGATTGCTGAAATTAACATTCTTTCAGTTTCTTTCAATATTCAATCTCAAAGCTAATTATCCCAAAATTTACAAATGCAAAAGACAAGACTGTTGTTTAGGCAATAGCATTAAAAAAACTAGCAAAATTTATTTATCAGGTTAACTGCAGCAATAAAAAAAGCTGCAATAGAAATAAAATTATAAACAAGTATTATATTTTCTCTATTTAAATAAATTATAAAAGATAATAAAGCTAACGTTAACGTCAGTTTCCTCACTCGAAAGCGCTGTCAGTGACGTGCGAGCCCAGGATTTGAACCTGCACATACTGATCCGCGGTCGAATATCTTACCGACATCGCTACCGGCTCCAGCCAGTATTCTAGTATATATTCTAGAATACTAGAAGATTAAGCATACTTTTCTCCATATCGAGTGTTGAAGAGAGTGGACCCCGGCAGTCAAAGTCTCTGAGAGGTAGAGTTCTGCTGTGGCCAGATCGTCTATTTCTCTGTCTCTCTCCACCAGTCAGGCCAATGGAGGAGTCTCTAACAGAACGTAGACCAGCCTCTTCAATGCTGTATCTACTGTCTGCGTAAACAACCAAAATCAATATTCTGCTTACGAGTACACATATATGACACTGACTACATTAATCTATTATTTCTAGGAAGACCCTACAATACGCAAAAATGACACAATATATAGTGCGTAAAAGTCTTGTGTGTTCTGTGGCAATATAGAAAGCCAATACAGAAATATAAATATTGACAGAAATTGTACTTCATCTATATAATTTGATACTTAGAACTATAATACGAAAAAATCAATTGAATGTTATAGATAAATACCTGACGACAAATTACTGCCTATTTCACTTTCTCTCAGTAACGGTGAAGCAATCATCACAGCATTTGCGACCTGTAGGATACCAATGTGAGAATAATAATAAAAATGCATTTAGCATTACAATGACTGAAAGATTTACAATTTAAATCGCCCTAATAAATACACAGAGAACAAAATGATTAAAAAAATACAAATGTTCCAATAATTATTACTTTCAGAACATCATCATCACCAACCATTGAATCCCTGATTTACTAAGATTGGGAAAACTTTCAAAACAGTTTCGACAAATTACGATAAATAGACTAACAAAATATAATATTACATAAGAAATTATAATCAGATCCTATTCGAAAACAAGGAAGACATTAAGCAAAACAGATCTTACAGAGTATTCCAAAAAGTCTCACCGATCTAAAAGAAAGGTTGCTCTTTAACAAACAGCAGCTTGCTGAAATCTCACGTTTAAGCGTAACTATGAAAATTTCAGATACTAATTTCCAAATCAATAATAAATCGCTAAGTTTCTATATGCTGTGATTTATTTCTTATAGTTTTATTTTGGTTCTAACAAACATGGTTGACAGTATTGTTAGAAACTCATAGAGACACAAATTTTTCTACTACATCAATGTTAAATCAGCGAGTATTACAAGAGGTGTCTTAGAGCGTAGCATATACACATAATATCAATGCTAAAACATGCTATCAACTGTGAAAGAGAATTCAGTCTTACCTGATCAGCCAATAGATCTTCGTACCCTGCCGCTGAGGTTATACTGCGTGATAGCAGCGTTTCTGAAGATCTTCTAGCATCTGCTGATGCCGTGTCAGCTTCACTCTGATTTTTGTATAGAAAACAACAAAGTCGAAAATATACACTAAATGTATAATACAACTGTCATTTACATAACATTGGTACGAACAGTAACATTATTTTAGAAACTATTTATCTTCTAAACCACAGAGATGAATTTAAAAATCAGTAAATTATGGTTTATATAGTAACATAAAGTTACCTTATCAGGTTTGGACGAGAAAGTAGTGAAAGACTAGCAAAGAATTATACAAGTGTCGTAATTATGAGCAAACTAAAGTGAATACAAAAGAAAGTAATAAGAATCCACCTCAGAAGCCTTATTTTCTTTATCTACAAATCATATGTGATGAGACTATATAGCCATTTGAATAAATAAAGTACAAATTAGTTGAATGCATGTTGCAAGCATCATAGATGCCTTCAGAATGTGTGCCACAGACTTGCCATTGATCTAAGCAGCAGAGATTTTCATCTACATATCAAAAGACATAGAAGCAATAATAATAATAGTAACAATAACCTCCGACAATTTCTATAGCGGTGTCATGGCCGGTGTCTGGTCTTCGAGACCACTTTACTGGTTCCTGGCAGGCTACTATTAATCCTTTCCATGATTAATTATATCGCAAATGAATTAGTAAATTGTATGGCTATAATATCCTTATATATATATATATATATATATATATATATATATATATATATATATATATATAATATTATTATATTATATATATATATATATATATATATATTATATATAATAGATTATATATATATATATATATATTATAGATTATATATATATATATATATATATATATATATATAATAGCAAAATCTATCAGAAAACTCACCCCTTTATCATCCAGGCCTGGATAAAGCAGAAGAGTGTTGGACTGATTTACGATGGCTGGTTTACCAGAATAGCCCATATTAGCACTCAATGCAGTCAATGTGTCTTTCAGCTGATATTCAGAATTTTGATTTACCTGTATGAACACAAATAGAATAGATAAAATAAAATAACAAAATTCATTTATTCTAATTGAACATGTTAATATTAATGTTCAAGACGTAAAATACTTCTACCACACGATAGGCTTAATCCATTTTGTGGATAGCGTCTGAGAGATAGATCAGAAAAGCCAGAAAACTATCAGCCTCAACAAAATTACAAATAATAGTAATAGTATCGAAGTTTAACAATCGTTTCCTCATCGAAGGATGATGTCAGGATCATAAAGAAACAAAGAGGGTTTAAATTGTATTGCTCAACAAGAAGTCAGTGTCTAAAGAGTTAAGAACCATGTATCAACTGATCCACTAACCAAACTGCTTAACCATAGAGCCACTAGATAAGCTTAGCTAGGCTCTAAAGTAATTACCTCTTGAAGTATGTTTCTCTTCATATTCAGAAGCTTCAGCCCGTCAGAACCTGGAATAACTCCAGTCCTATTGTTTCCAATTCTGTACAAAAAATAATCAATTACAGTAACTAAATAAGAAATTCTACCGGTACCCCTAAATCTAATCGATCTAATCCAGTATCATTGATCATGCATTGCATATTCTGCAGTTTAATAATTAAGCGACATAAACTATTGTCTATGGCCAGGACAACACAAATACATACCATACAACTACGTAATTACTTTACTGAAAATAACTTTACCAGTAGTCGCAATCACACTAGAGAAAAATAAACCTTAATAGATGAAATCAACACTACGAACTCCGCAAGGGACGTATTAATTGATTGCGTTGTTCAGAGCTCAGTTTTCCAACCTTACCCTGACAAACCCTTCAGGTCAAATAACAGGCACTAACTCAGTTTATAAATAATAATATTCACAAACCTCACAGCGGTATTATTGGCTAGGATGCTACTTTTCAATGACGTCACTTCTCTGTGAGGAATTTTACTTCTGTGCTTCTTCATAATCTTACCATCCACGTCGTTCTTCAACAGTATGGCTCCCTCTGGGGTAGAGTCTGCGTATCAAAACAGTAAATAATAAAGTAAATAATAGAGGTAATAGAGCAGTTAGAGCATGTTAATATCATCGAATACACACAGCTGAGTATAAAGCATTTATAGAGTATTCATCCCATATCGACTGGTACAATTACCTCTCTCTGTCTTTCTCCCTATCTCTCTCTTTCTCTCACTACCTCTCTCTCTCTGTCTCTCTCTCTCACTACCTCTCTCTATCTCTCTCTAACTACCTCTCTCTATCTCTCTCACTACCTCTCTCTATCTCTCTCACTACCTCTCTCTAACTACCTCTCTCTATTTCTCTCACTACCTCTCTCCCTTGTGGCGTTCAGTCAGTGGCGACGTCGCAATCATCATAGAGAATCTCTTAAAATTGAATTGTAATACAACAACAGTAAATTATGAAAGAATTGTGAAAAGTCTATCATAATAAAATATTTAATTATAATTATAACCTTAAAAATATTGGCACTATTCATATTCTTTAATGGTAACAAAGACAATTGAGTTTATAGTATAAATCCTACTCTGGCTAGCATCGTGACGCAGTATGTTGCTTAGCATGTATCTTCTAGAAAGTTCCGCAGCCGCCGGTGAATCAGCCGGCTCAAAACTAACCGGCGGTGTAGGTGGAATGAGAGATGTTACACCTGGTATCTGCATCACATATAATAAGAAGCATCAAAAACAATTATACAAAATAAATAAAAAATCATCATCTTCCATTGAATCCCAATTTATCTAGGGTCAGGATAATAAAATAAATAAAAATTAAAGACACAAATACAATGATATAAAATAAAATGTTACAAAATATGTTTAGCAGTGAAATAATGTCAGAAAATTGCAAATGTCAGAACAAAATACAAATAATAACGATAAGAGCCAAATAGCTCAGATAGGTTAGGACTGAATAAGTTCTAACATAATTTAATACCAAAACAATTTAGTAAACAAGATATCAATGACTTTGATTAATTAGAATAAAAATTAATTTTATTAAACTTCATAAATATGATATAAGCTTTCACACTTAGATAAATATGAAACAAGTCAGCATATATATTTAGATTTCAAGCTAGTTGTCTGATTAATTATCCATGCAATTTAAGATAACCAACTTTTCCTGAATTTTCCTATACTGCTAAGTTAATATATATATATATATATATATATATATATATATATATATATATATATATATATATATATATATATAGATATATATAGAGAGAGAGAGAGAGAGAGAGAGTTGGTGAGACTAGAAACCTGAAGATATGACGATGACTTAGAGGTAGCAGTACTTGATGGTTTTTCATCCAATTCTCCTCTCAGTGATTCTATCGACTGTTTTAACTGCGGAAGAAACTCAAACTCTAAATGTAGCCTACAACAAAATAAACTCGCACAAATTACAGTCAAATCAAATGACTTACAGTAACTATGGATATCAACTTGGTATGGATACAATCGTTGGCATGGATACCAACGGTTTTACTGTAATTAGTAATGTAATAGAAATTTTTGTATTTCAGACTTGTAGACTCTGCTATAGCTGCTAATTATGGTATTGCCGAACAGAGCTAGGGCTCTTTAATGGTATCCTCTTTCATATTGTTGTTTGTTTGTCTGACTACATGCACGTTCCTATTGTTTGCATAATCTGTGCTGTGATGAACAAATAAACGATACTAAATACTAACTAACTATATCCATTATAAAGTGATTTACCTTATAAAAGTGGAGGAGTTTAGTAGTAGTAGTTCATATGTTTATTTAAAAATCCTCAAACATCGACAAACAATTGTAAGAGCAGACAACTCAACAGTTCAAAGTGTGATCATCATGTGTAGCATAAAAAAATTTCTCACTACGACCATCAGAGATAGCACTAGTTTTGTTTTCAGAGATAGCACTAGTTTTGTTTTCAGAGAGGGCACTAGTTTTGTTTTAGACCAAGGAGCCCATGTCTCAGAAGATGTTAAAATATGTGACTAACCTTAGTTTTTCAGCCTCAGAATTGAGAGACTGATGCTTCTGCAGGGATGCTTCAACAGGTGCTAGGTCCTTGATGAAATCTGGCACACCTACTGAACACAGGAATAGCAGCGAAATGAAACTAAAGCAACAACTAGTCAACATTTCCACAAACCACTACATAATTATTTAAGCCAATAAATTATATAAATCATTATCTAAGCCAACAAATAGTTTAATAAGGGCAGCAGAAATTTTCTTCTCTGATTTTAGTTCAAAATTTGATAGCGTTTTTCTACTTCTTTAGACAAATTTGCTACGCAAGAAGCAAATCTTTGCATTGCACTCCACATTAAAAATTCATAATACATATTTGTTGGCATAACTCTAGTTTAAAGCCATACCTCTCTTTATATTAGTTGCTTACGTAAATCATGGTATAAATGATTTCTGCTCTAAAAATACCACTATGTACATGTGAATATCAGCAGATATGAAAATTTACATTACACCAACCTTCGTGCAGTTTGTTAAGGTAGAGCTGTAAAGCTGCATTCCACAGGTGAATCAGACTATATCACAACAAGCAAAACCAAATACTAATTAGATAAGAAATTTTTCTACCAAACTGAAAACACAATAATGGAACACCTATTAAGACAATTTTTAGATTTTATACTATACTGTTAAACTGGGATTTAAGAGAAGATGATGATGATGATACTATACTGTTTTAAAAATTTATCCAATCTCCAATTAGAATATTCAGTTAAATGCATAATTATTGCATTCAGTTATGCAAAAACAGATAGCAGTGTTTAAATAAATTTGGACAAATATCTTACCCTTACCCACTAAATACTAACTTTCAAAAAAGCAAGTAATTAAAAGAGCAGTAAATTTCTTTAATAAAAGTAAAAATAAGTAAAATACGAGAACATATCTAGTAAATAAATAAATAAAAATAATAAAGAAATTTAATTAAATATAGAAATAATGTAAAAGAATGCTAAAAAATAGATACCTTGACCATTTAAAATATTCAAAGAGAACTTACTTCAATAAATTCAATTTGCCACCGGTGTATAGAGAGTCGACATTATTCTGCAAAGATTACAAATGTTTTACAATAAATATTTGAACAGACAAAGAATTAAGAAAAATTAAATATCAATTAACAAAAATTCCAACAATCAATGCTTCAAATGAATGTAATAATTCAAATAATGATTCTAATAAATGCCCAACCAAAGGGACAGAGATTACTAACAATGTAATTTGCATCAAAGTACATATACACTACAACAGGATTTATCACAGAAGTTTATTTCCATTATGAAGTTCTTAATTAAGCTTGAATTAAAACCTTAGCTTATCTGAGATTTGCATTTGAAAATGAATATGCATTTGAAAGATTAATTCAACATTAGCATCAATTAGAACAATGTCGTATTACTTTAATTTAACATTTAAAATTTTTAAAAAAGAAAATTTAGGAAAATTCAGACAAAATAACTAAACTTTTATTACATCATTGGAGGCAAATTACTATTTGCCTCCAATGATGTAGTTAACAGAAGTAGTTAAGCAAAACTACCTTAAAACTATAATTTATAATTATTCAAGCTAACTGATTCAAAATAGGTCAAGAGAATGCATATCCCCGCCGATTGGATCACTCTGAACAATGCCGCACTGTTCATCTGACACTGCTATATAGAACGAATTATGCATAACCAGAACCTTCCAAATGGCAGTACAGATAATAATTAATACTGCATTTGTACAATTACAGACTGAAATAGAAAATAAAATAAATAATGAGGAAATCAGAAAAGACTATCACCTTCTGCAGCTGCTCATGACACTGTTGTACGAGCAGATCAGGTACGTTGACGTTTAGCTTAGACGAGTCAATGCAGCTCTCGTTAGTCCCTTTATCTAACACGATGTCTACGACACGCTGCCGACTGATGACCGCCTCACACACACGGTCAATCCTCTGCCATATCCGCTCTGCCTAGCAACAGAGAAGTATAGCAGAATCTATGATAGGACGACGATATAGAAATAGAGCAGAACCTACGATAGGATGGTGATATAGAAATAGAGCAGAACCTATGATAGGATGATGTTATAGAAATTCAGCAGAACCTATGATAGGACAATGTTATAGAAATATAACAGAACCTATGATAGGATGATGATATAGAAATAGAGCAGAACCTATGATAGGATGATGTCATAGAAATACAGCAGAACCTATGATAGGACGATGTTATAGAAATATAACAGAACCTATGATAGGACGCTGATATAGAAATATAGCAGAACATATTATAGGACGATGTTATAGAAATATAACAGAACCTATGATAGGACGTTGATATAGAAATATAGCAGAACCTGTGATAGGATGATGACATAGAAACATAACAGAACTTATGATAGGATAAAAACAGAAATAAATCACAAAATTTGATATAACAATATTTACACAAATAGGTCATATCCTATGATAACATAATTTTACAATGCATAATATAACGCAACAGATATGGCGACTACATGACGTAATAAGCTCTAAGACGACAAAATATTATATACAATTATACATGTGTATGTATGTATATGTATGTATGTATGAATGTGTATCTGCTATATTTATATCGACTAACTTCTTTAATATCAGTTGATTTGCCTCCAGAAAGTCTACCTGACCCTCCAGAACGTTTGTCACTTGTAGATATACTGAAATTTATAATACACTATAATACACATTGATACAAATAATAATATTAATATTAATAATAAGTGCATCTATTGAGTTCTGCTATATGCTAAATGTCACAGCAGCACTGGAAAAAATATACAGAATATCGTATATAGCTAATTTGAAAGTCGCAAACAAAATTCATATACTACATTTCAATAATGATTAACTGAATAACTCAGTGATTACTAATTAATACAGTACTATATTTAACGAATTTCACATTAATTAAATCAAATAACTCACTCATAAATTAAAGTTAGCAAATATATCATTATTTAACTCACTCATTAATTAAACATATCAATTCTCTCATTTGTGTAATCTAGATAATTTAGAATAAGAGTTGAAAAAAATGTTCAACATTATTTACACATACTCAGTAGCATCTGAAGAACTATCCAACTTTTCCAGCATATTTTTTATTCTCGCCTCATAATCTCTTAGCAGTTTAACATCCCGCTTATATCTCATGATCAACTCGCTGAAACACATCACAATACACCAGGATATAAAAAAGAGCAAGAAATTACAACAACTGCATGACTATACAAAACTAATTCAAATCATAGTAATTTTGTATTTTACTTTAACACACTTTGACTTATTTTTAGTTATACGCAGCTTATTTCTGGGCTTATTTGAATAGCTGTACTTTTGTCAATTTACATATACATTATCGTAATGAAATAACCTAACTAAATAACTCACTAAGTTCAACTCAATGCACTAAGTTCCCACTTAGCGCCTTAGCTAGCAGCAGATCAGTGAAATATACCATTCTCAATCATTAATCTGTTTAACATCCTCTTTGTATCTCATGATCAACTCTCTGAAAACAGATTCATATCGCCAGGATATTACAAAAGAGATTATAGCAACTACATGTATAGCACAAAGCCTAATCACAGTAATTTTAAATTTTACTTTTACTCTTTTAACTTACTTTAAAAGAATTAAAGTTTCCATTTTACGAGTCTAGAAAGGCTGAACTACTCCTCCTAAAGCATGAAAGCAGACAACGAGTAGGATTAATTATCTTGAACCTAGAAAGAAGAAGAAACCTACCCTGCACATTTAGTCCATTCTCTGCGGAGAGCATCCTGCTTCCTATTGCCATCCAGGAAAGCCTGACGATGTCTGCACGTCTCAACGTGGATTGACTGGAGCAGTGTCGATGCTGAGCAGCCTATATTAGTGTTAATCTCAGGACACAGAAATACTGACTTGTCGGCACCTAATTCATACAATCAATAAATCAGTCAGTCAGTCAATCATTTGATAAAGCCAACAAAAATTGCATTACAGCACTTGAGTTCTTTTAGAACTAAATGACTCTGACTATACAATTACTAGCCACTACTAATATTAACTAATATTAACTAATCGCCTTCTAACTGTTCTTCAAACAACCCAGACACAACATGGGGATGACAGTTGCCCTTTAATATAAGTTAAATGAACCTGGAACTTAAACAGAATACCGACCATAGTCATTGACAGCGACGCGCTGGAGCACGTAGCGACTGAAGCAGTACATGAACTTGATAAACTTGTCACCACCAGGTGTCATGAGCAGTGCAGGCGTGACTGGCGATAAACGTGAGCCTGCGTCTTCCTATATCATAAAAAACAGCCTGATCACAATTCCAATTAATCACACAGGGTTTATGAGACAATGAGTAATTCTTATAACTGCATCATCTTAAAAGAGATAGCAGTATATCTACTTTTTCTTCAGTGCACTGCCAAGAGCAGGTTCAAGGTACATATTCATTCTCAAAGTCTGCGTTCCCGCTCCATAAGAGCACTCCTTAGATCAACACGTTAATCCCTTCACAAAGTCTATGCCTTATCTATACCTTATGTAGCCTATGGCTTGGGTAAAGTATGGCTTCCAAGGTGGTTTCCTGTTGCTTTCCTCACAGTAAATCAACAATTGCTATTTAGTGAGTGCTAGGATAGGAAATATCTCTGATTTTGTCTATATAACTGCATGATAAGATCTTGAGTCAAGGCTGCTAATATTTCTTCAAATTATCAGCTTAGGCTAATTTTAACCCATTCTTAAGACAGCAATAGAATTATAACTACATGAAAATTACTATTATAACCAACCTTAGATATTTGCTGCAGCCAGTTCTGACAGACTTTCCGGAAAGTCTGAGGATCTTTCTTTTCCACCACAGGCCAGCAATCTCTATAACACATAACACAATTTAGATTATTTAGTTTCTTACAATATTCCACAGAACCTTATGCTTAGGGATGAACTCTTTTTCTTTCAGTAAGTCACTCCCTAGCACAACACAGGGAACATCGTCAATTCACAAACTGGCTTCATCACAGGTGCTTCCCTTTCTCTAATCTAACTGATGCCTTCCTTGAAAAAAAATTAATTTCCCAAAGGTAAATGTTCTTCATCTGAACTACCTACAAGCAAAGTATGAAATATACTCAGGTTTCAACAGGACACTTTTCTAATTTCGTGGTTCAAACAGTTTGTTTCATGCAACCATTAATTTCGATTGTAGAAAAAAATCACTAACAGGTCAGTTCTATTCTAAGGAACTGATGATTTCTGCAAAAAAGTTTCTTCATTTTATTATTGGATAATCATGAGAGGCAAATAAATGCTTTAAATTTCAAATGCGAAAAGAAACGGATGAAAACTGACAAATAAACATGAGAAAACTTCCCAAGTTTACTACCCAGTTACCAAAACTAGAACTAAAGAGTGATAAATATGACAAGTAGTGTCCATGTTATAATTCAACAGAAATGTCTAAAGTAACCTGAACTCTTTCTTGCAACGAACACCATCGAGTCGACCAAATAGAAAGTAGGTTACCGTTTCAAAAGCCTTCCTGTTTGGAACACTAAACATGTTTCTGGAAAAGTAACAAAAAATGCATAGCATGAGCTTCTAAGCTAATACTGATCCGAGGTTAGATATCTTAATACATCTTAGATATATTTAACATATCTTAATGCAGGACTAAAATGTATAATTTAGAAATTTAAATTATGCTATCAATTCGTAAAAAGGTATATCAATTTAGCTAATTCAAGCCATTTAAAATATATTTCATTAAGATATTATGTAAAGTAAACTTAACACTAATAAAATCGACAATGCTTGCTGAAATTAGATCTTGGTCATTAAAAGCGCTAATGCTCAGTTTAGTGTTTATTTCTTTAAAAAAAACTCAGCGACAAGGTAAACCTTGATTAAGTATTCTAGAAAATTGCCAACTGAATCATAAATCTATAAAACAGAAACTTTTATACAGATCTTAGTAATTAAACAATAGATCTCACTTGTTGAATGGTATTCCATGTTTGGACTCCATTGCTCCAGGATCAAATCCTAGTAGAAGAAGATTAGTAAAGAACATCTGAGAGACATCCAGCTCAGCCATAGCTATAAATTACACAAAGAATTATCCATCATTGTCTCTTGACAGTAATTTTAAGTAATAGTAGCAATTTGCAGTAATAGTAATTAATGCATATGACTACAAGATTCTACCATAACAAGCTTTGAAATATTGTAAACAGAATAGCTGAATAGAAAAAATCAAATAGAGTCCAGTTACACCACCTGTAACACTATTAAAGCAACGCTAGGCTGATCCAGTCCAAAAATAGTCATCAAGTAGTGTGGCTCCAAAATCCATAATACCAAGGTTCAGTGGTTTGACATACATGACAAAAGTAGCTAAGGACTTTACTAGATTTACATTTTTCGCCGTCTCTATTTTAGCATGTAAGAAGAAGCACTATAACGATGTTTTAGTTTCATCCAATTTATTTCAGCCATTTCTGTCAACTAATCCCAATAAAAGGATCTACTCATTTAATACAGAAAAACATGTTTGATAGAATATAATAACACACATTATAGTGAAATGATCAACTATGTTGATATCTATCACTTTTAATACCACATGTTATATCCGTTAGGCAATTTAGTCCATTTTCCGTGTAGCCAGTCCAGTGAATGTCCGAGATTTTACTCTCAGATCAGCGCGGCTGGGAATCGAACCCACGAGAGTTCGATTCACCTCTGGGTCTGTCATTTAAAACTTCATGACGTTATCTACACCCTTAACCATTGCGCTATTGAGACATTCAAGAACAAGTCGATTCTGCCTCTTGAAAGCAAAAATAGAACTATTCAATAATGAGATATTACCGTATAAATCAACACGGGATGTCTACAGTACTGAAAACAATTTTAGAACCTAAAATTAATGAAAACACTAATAAAGCCACTCCACCAAAATTTCAAAAATAAACAGCAACAAACCGCCATATTGATTACTCCCAGTGTTAACCTTCCCGCTGGTTTTACAATCTGTGTCACAGTCATAAACATTCAGTCATAAATGTCGGTGGAGCAGTCATGAAGCAACATGTCTTAACGACGAGCTTCCAGATGAAGTTGTAGATGTAAAATCAAACTCAATCAATTAACAGTAAATTAGTAAAACAATAACATACAACTGAAGATTAAAGAAAGTATCATTTACAAGATGGCTTAGTTATCAGCACCACCCCTTCAAAAATTGTGTGTCGTACGTACTTACTTGATTAAGTGATGCAGCCTTCTGCTACTCGGTCTTCTAGATTAATTTCTCTTGTGATACCTAACTTACCTTTGCGCTCCAAGCTATCTAATCGTTCTTTCCAGCATGCTGCACCGCATATCAAACAGGATTGGATTTAATTCTTATCAATCCACCCATGATAAGACACCTTCTAAAACAAGATACATTACCTTTTCACTTACGTTTTCAGTCTCTTTTCCATTGAGTGTCCATATCTTTGGTTTCGACCATCATATGTGAATATCATATTCACATATGATGAAGGAAGGATATTCAGAATATCCTTCTTTAATTCCGCCCATTGAATCTCTCATTGCGCAATGATTAGAGGAATCCCAGTCGCGCAGATCTGAGAGTAAAATCTCGGACAGTCACATACTGCACTTGTTACACGGAAAATGAACAAAATTGCCTTAGCGGATTTAGCAGGTGGTATTAAAAGTGATGGATCTCAACTTTAGTTGATCATTTCATTACTATGTGTGTTACTCATAGAATAAAGAATAACCGTAGAAGTGTCACAGGCAATCTCAACCATTGTAAACATTGAGTTCAAGAATTGCAGTGATGCCTATAACTAATTTTGCTAGCCGGAGATAAACAATATCAGTTGATTGTTATTTAAAGGCATAAAATAATGAAGTTTTTGAACATTTGCAAAGCTTTTGAACGATTGTTGGGTTCTCCCGTTGGGTGACAGTTTTTGCCCCACTTCGGCTGCCAATTGTTGGGTTCTCCAATCCTCTATCCGTTATAGGAGTTTGGAAATGGAGTCGTGGGTTCGATTTTTCCAACTCTTCATGCTTTGGCGGTATTAATCTTGAGGATGCAAGGATATCTTGCTCATATAGCCAGTTAGAGCCTAAGTCAATAAGACTGGAGCTGCTATGAACAGAACTCATGCTTATTCGTTCAATGTATGATAATTTATATTATTTGTGTGTTATTTGTAATTATCTGTATAAATTCTAACTAAATTAGAATATTGACACAAAAGCTATTGTTTTAAACGATTTATTATTAACAAAGAAACATTATTATTTTAAACGATTTATTATTAACAAAGAAACACGATAGCAATATAACGAGGTTAAAACATTAAACATAAAGATAGAATTGAATATTAAACGAATACTACGAAACAATTAATAAAATGCTAAAAATAGGCGATATACATTAAGTCAGTCTGCTTCTAATCAGTTAGCCAAATGTCTGTATTTGCAATTAAAAGACGAGATAGAAATGGGGAAACGCGCTATTGGCTTCAAGGCACTCCTCGCTTATATGATTTGATACTTTCACCCTTTTCTTCTTTATTATCTGACTGTTAACATGTGAGTTGTTATTTTACAGTCGTTTAGCTGAATCTATGAAAAAGACGCGTAACTAGAATAGGCAACTAGTAAATTGCGCTTTTCATAGATTTTAGGACCTGCAATCGCCTGACTGAGATCTAGAAGGATAACGCTTATCTAGAGTGGACAACTAGAAAATTAGCGTTCTTCGTAGAACTTCAGTATTATTCTCTTCTGTCTTCTTTTCTTTCTTTCTTCTGACTGTTAACACAAGAGGTGTTATTTTACAGTCGTTTAGCTGAATCTAAGGCAAAGACGCTTAACTAGACTCAGGCACTAGTAAATCGCGCTTTCCGTAGAATTCAGGATTGCAGTCGTTTAGCTGAGTTCTAGGAAAGAAACACCTATCTAGATTAGGCGCTACAAAATTAGTGTTCTTCGTAGAAATTCGCTATTTCCTGATTCTGTCTTCCTCTTCAATCTTCTATCTTCACTTCTTTCTTCTATCTTCACTTCCTTCTTCTATCTTCACTGCCAACACCAAGTGTTGTAATGCAGCTATTTACCTGAATTGACAAGGAAACGCTTTATCTAGATTCAACTCTAGTAATAGGCGTTTCTTGTACAATCAAGGATTTATACGTTCAATGAATTGAGATATTGAAATGGTGTCGTGATTAACCGACTTATAGAGGATTAGACGACAATTCCACACAATATCTGCAATCCCGTGAGACACAATCGTTCTAATATAGATTTCGTATTTTTCGTGCTAACTATCACCGACCTATAGAAGGTGCATAGTAGCAGTACTTCCTACGAATGCAGTCAGAAATTCAGAAGCTTGTATGAAATCTACTAGTTTATGTGTTTGTTGCAATAATTCATTAAGAATTATATTTCAACAAGTTCAGCTAGTAATTCCGTACATGCCAGAGTTCAGGAGTGAACTGAAATTATATGACCTGTCCTCGGGTAATATAGCATTGATCGAGGCCATGCTCAACAGCCAATCAGAATCAAACTCTTCATAAGCATTTCCCCACCCAACTCCACGAGTATTTGCTATGCATGCATGTCTCTTATGCATATATTTTGTATTATTGCTTTATAATATTATAATGTGCTAGTTTTTACTGAATGTCATATCATATCTAGCTTAGAATCAGATTTTAAATGAATACACCTATAATCAAAAATCATATCTCAATATATGAGGGTTAAACTTCTAATTACATGTTAATTTGCATTTCCTCGTTACTTAATTTAATATTCTCGTTTTATAACCTTGCAACTCTAATGCAAAATAAATTCTAATGAAAATACGCTGAAACGAATACAAATCTCCATGCAAAAAGATCAATTTAAACATCTAAATACAAGCATGAGTGCAAATAAAATTAATTTCAAACATATGGGTGAGAAATAAAATATGCAACACATTTAGTTGCGCTACATTACAGTGAAACGTCAAATCATCTTTTATTCCCACCTTACTTTAAGATTAAATTACAAATTATATATCAGATTACAATATACAATTTATTAAAATATCGCTCAATGCACAACTAGCGATTTGAAATAATACACATCTTGTCCATGGTAAAGTTCAGAGCAATTTACAGTAATTTTTAATAGCAAATAGAACTCAAGATTACTTGTTAAGTGCTATAAATTGAAGCCACTACTTGTAATAGTGCAGCAAAAGATAAATATTCCCACTCTCACAGAGCCAGCCATTAATATTGAATAAAATTTTAATTTCTCAAATCACTTTAAATATATCACAATTGAATAAAAAATAGCACTACAATGGCTTCAAAGTACATAACCCAGATTTCTTATACAATCATGAAACACTTTAGTTGTACTTTTATCGTCACATCTATCCATTATATCGTCATGACAAAAATTATTTGAAACGAATTCGTATTAATATGATGTATATTTTTATAATACAAAATGCATACAATTATTATTTCAAATCTCTTAAAAGATATTTCCCGTTGGTTAGTTCCCGGATTCCTGGAATTTGTATACCCAAATGCGCAACAAAAGTATGCCATCTTAAAACCGTTTAGAGGCCGGATATCATGAAACAAATCTGAAATTATAGAAATTACTGTTAAATACACAATAACAAATGGGCTTTGTTTACCCTCACGACTGAATGGAACATGCTGGAAATCAAGTCGCTCTTGTTACAAAACTGGTATCGCTGAAACAACATTCATGCCATATCTACTTATTTTAAAGATCTTTGATGCTACTAATTACTATTATTATTGTCTTTGAACAGGTTTTCTGAATTTTGGAATTTGCATCGTTTTGTACCTTCCTTTCGCTAACCGGCTTGGAATTGTCTCAGTAGTATTCGATGTTTTAATGGATGCCAACCATATAATCAATGACATAATATAATATTATAGCAACTTGACTGCAGCAAAAATTACACAAGGAAACATTCATAAGCGTGATTCATATCTGTGGTAATAATGCTGTCTAGGCTATTTGACCTAGTTTTACCCAATGGACAAAGAATTTATTTATAGCTAACCAATCACAGCGCGTAAACTGACCTAATTAAAGGGAGTGGTGGGCGGAGTCGTATATCAGAGTAATGGACGATTAATAACAAAACAAGAGAATAATGTATAATCCTCTCGGGACCCCCAGTTAGTACATTTTTTAATATTTTGACTAGGGAGGGGAAATATGACCCCCAGGAATATTTAGGATTAATTTTAATGTTGTTCACGAATTCAAAATCGTTTCTTTAGATATGTACACGAATGTGTTTAATGAGCTTTACTAAACAAAGACTTAATTGCTTTTTCTGGACAGGTACACGGAAGGACAATAATTAAATTAATATGACCCATGTAAATGTGTTGTTTTTATAAGATCGAGATTAAAAATATAGCCATTTATTGACCCATGTAAATTTGTTATGATTTTTTTATATGGAGATGCTAAACGTGCTGTTATATAGTTGGTTCTCTGACTTTCTAAAAACAAAAACTTAATTGGGATGTTATTTTGATGACAGCATCGAGCATGCCGAGCCTAAGCTTAGCTTAAAAGTAAAGGTCCGTTAAATGGAATCTAAATCCTTTAAGCTTCAAAATCTTAATTTTTTTCCGAATCCAGGGCAATCAAAGAATCTGGGAAAGGGAAATTGGAAATAAAGAAATATGTCCTATGTCTACATTTTGTATATATCATTAGTTGAATTCTAAAATATTACAAAAGATTCTTGAACTGTTTTTTGAAAGTTTCCAGTCATAAAGTTTCTGCAGTCAGGATTTAGTCTTAAATCATCTCTGTTGATATTAACTTAATTATCTTTAATATTTCATCCAAATGCTAATAATTCATTATAAAATTTAATGTCATAGTATAATAATAATAATTTAATATTATAATATTATAATTTAATATTTCATCAGCCTTGACATTACTCTGTTTCTTTATCTACCACATGTCCTAATGCCAGAGATAATGGATAGTAATGTTGATTGCTTATTTAATTGTACATTTTTAAGATTTCTATACTGGAGGAGCTGGAACAGCTGTTGGAAGCAACAGTGGAAATGGACTAGCGGTTAATGGATCGTTAGGCATATTCGGAGGAGGAAATGGTTTTAGCGGTAATGGTATACCCATTGGAAGCCTTTCCAGTGGCCCAGGAAGTGGTGGAAGCCTTGCTAGCAGCTATGGCAGTATTGGCAGTGGGTCCAGCAATAGCAGCGGCAATGGCAACGGAAATGGTAATCATGGCTCAAATGGCAGTAACAACCTGATGCCGATTGGAAACAATGGATTGGGTTGTATGATTGGTGGTAATGGAGTGAACGGTAGCAATGGCTCTGGAAACAACCATGGGTATTCCAGTAGCCTGGGTGATAATGGAGGAATCGGAGGTGGCTTGAGTATGCTGGGTAGTTCAGGGATGAGTGGTGGAGGGCTTGGTTCTATGCTTGGTCTCGGTCCTGGACTTCTACAAAGTATGCTATCTCTACATTGTTCATACATTATGTATTGAATATATATTGAATATATAATTTTATTTCTCAAAAATCAGTAATTGAATAATCTTACTGAATATTTTTACATTTGTACGACAGATTGATTAATTTTATATGATTTAAACATCTATTACACTTAGGCCTCCACATATACCTGCAAGTTGTAACTTCGCAGAATAAATGTATTCTCCATTGGGTTGTTTCAGTTTGATAAAATAGGAGGGGATGTCGAGGGGATTTCATATGTATATTAATTTTTACTATATATGGCCTGTTATAGATTGTGTTCAATGCAATTGCCAGGAATTTTCTGGAATATTTTTGTAGTTACAAATAAGACATTTAAAAGGATATTCTATCTGTTTGTCCATACAACTTCACATGAAAGTAGATATATGTACATGTATATGCAAATGTACTTATTCTAATATACATGTAATAATATTAATATTAATTTATACAGTATTTATCTACTAATGCATCATCGTCATCTTCCCATGAATCTTAGTCTAATTAATGTAAATTATTATATTGTGTAATAATAATTACTACTGCATAACAATAATGAATATTAATACTATAATTTTATTATGCTATAAATACTATTATAATACATTACTAGAAGATTTATTGTCTTGTTATTTTAAAATTATCTTTTTTTAGCTAGCTTTTGGTTTGCACAGGTGTTACTGGCTCGTCGTCAATGAGTTCAGGAAGTGGACAACAGAGCTACGCCCCCTCTTCACTCCTATCGGGTTGGTCAAATCTCTTTTTTTATTTAAAAAAAAAGTTGTTTTGATTGGGTCTGTGAAGGGAATAATATCAATAGAGGTAAATTCCTTCTTCGCCTTTGTGTTGTTTATTATTTCTATCTGAAGATTTTGAGTAGTCTTCCATGGTGTAATTAACATGGTGTCTGTGGCAGTGTGACATATTATGTTTGGCCCGAATTGTAACTCTGAATTTAAAGCTTGTTTTACTGTAGATAAATCAATCAGCCTCTAGTTTAGAATTCTGCTTTGATGCTTCTGTTGTCCACTATGAGGCTGTTTGGTATTTTGTAAACATTCCACTTACCATCAAGATCATTAAACCACTCAGTGTTGCAGTTGACAGGAGCAGTAGCTGTCTCTAAGTAGAATACATCTCCAATGCCGTGACTGAAGTATTCTGTTTCTAAAGTCTCTAATGATAAATTTGTTTAGTTATATCAGGTTGGAAGTAGCCTAGTTGGTAGATGGCAGTTTATTTTAAACTTTTAGTTTTATACCATGTCGGTTCAGAGAGAGAGAGAGAGAGAGAGAGAACCATGTCTATGCATAAAAAAAATGTCAGGTATCAGAAACATACATATTATATAATTTTCTATTTTTGTTTTGGTTGAACCTTTTGCCTTATCGATTATAAACATCGTGCACAGGTTCAGTGCCATGCGGCGTCTGATAGTAGCAGTCGCTAATAGTTGGTAGCGCGTAGAATTAACAACTACATTGTACGTACCGCAGGTTTGTCTGGCTCCGGTGGTCTCAGCTATGGAGGAAATGGAGGCGGTGGGATGCAGGAGTTCCAGTGTCCTAAGAGACCTGATTATGGGACTGAAGGTCAAGCAATTGTGCTGAAGGTCAATCACTTTGAGGTGAAGATCCCAAAAGGATTCATTCATCATTACGAGGTCAACATTCAGCCTGACAAGTGCCCTCGCAGAGTTAACAGGTTTATTCACTTTTTCTCTGTTGTTCTACTAAGATATCCTTGACATCAATTTTGGAGAGAAAAATTGGATATATTATGGTCTCTATTATTATTATTACTGGTGTTACAATTAGGCAACATTTTACAGTTACACTTGTTACTTTGTCTTATGTCTCTTACTACTAATAAGCTATCCAATGCTCATGTAGATTGGAGATCTGTTGTGTAGGCATTGCTATTTTATCATTCTTAATGTATTCTTTTACATGAAAAAATATAATTACTTAGGTTGTTTTCTGTTGTCTTATTCTATATATGCATTGGTCTATTCTTATAAAGCTTGATATTTATTGCATGATCTATTCCTGTATCTGACTAGGAATCCGATATAGCAGAGATACTATCTTTGATAATAATTTAATAATATAGGCAAGTACTACAGTTATAATGTATTTGAAAAATTACTTGAAAATTTCTTCCTGTAATTCCAGTATTATTAAATTTTAAATAAACTGAGAAATTAAAAGCCGAATAAATTTAATGGAATGTCACTTTGCATACGAGACAATATAAAATAGATACCAATATAATGTAATTGCTTGTTGATGTGCATTAACAGAGAGATAGTCGATACAATGGTGATGGCATACTCTCAGAAAGTCTTCAACGGTCAGAAACCGGTGTTTGATGGGAAGAAGAATCTTTATTGTCGCGATCCTCTACCTATCGGGAAGGAAAAGGTAGGCATAAGATCTGCATAAACTATATTTCACTATATATTTTTGACCCGGACCCTGGTTAAACTGGGATTCTAGGGAAGATGACGATGATGATGATGATTTGTGATAATTTTTATTACTCTAGAAGAGTTTGACAAATTTTTAAAAATAAAATAGAATGTGTGCTACAGTTTGACACTATACTGTGCTTTAGGTTGACCTCGAGGTGACGTTGCCCGGTGAAGGTCATGATAGAGTGTTCCAGGTTTCTATGAAGTTTGTAGCCCAGGCAAGTCTGTACGCCCTGGAGGAAGCGCTGGAGGGAAAATCTCACCAGACCCCGGCCGATGCAGTGCAGGCGCTTGATGTCATCATGAGACATCTGCCAAGCATGACGTGAGTTTTAACTGGTTTCAGTATGTGGCTGAATGGTTTTTACGTTAATAGGAGAGAGAGAGAAAGAGAGAGAGAGGCATGTTTATTCATAAAAACAGTGTGAGATATCAGAAACATTATATAAACGAACTTCGTGCACAAATTATAAAAAGTGCAATGAACCTTATACTATTATTATACTATTATTTAGTTGGTTATTCTGCATAACGGCCACCAGTGAGGAGTAGTTGCATGTATGTTATTGTTGTATAAATTGTAATTAGACAGTCAGTGGGGACTTCCATAAGGTATCGTAAGAGCACATTATATTCGTCATATGATATTTAGTTGTAGTTGCACCTGCGATTGAGTGGGAAACTGGGATTCAAGGGAAGAAGATGAAGATGATGCGCAATTAATATTATCTACAAATTCTGTAGAGATACTATGAAAGATACATATATTATATAATTTTCTATTTTTGTTTTGGTTGAACCTTTTGCCTTATGGATTATAATCTTTATATATTCTGTTGTTCGTTTACAACGAATGTATTTGCAGTTCTCTTGATTGACAGAGCGTAGTTTTAATTTGACTGATTTTTATTAGAATTATTATTATTATAATTTAATTAATTAATTAATTATTAATTATAATTATAAATTATATTATATTATAAATTGTTATTATTAATTGAATTATTATTAATTTTATTTATCTTATTCTAGTTATACTCCGGTAGGGAGATCATTCTTCTCCCCACCGGTGGGATATGATCACCCGTTGGGAGGTGGGAGGGAGGTGTGGTTTGGATTCCATCAGAGCATCAGACCCTCCCACTGGAAGATGATGCTCAACATAGATGGTTTGTATTTACGCTGCTTCTTTTTTAAACGCCGAGTGTCGGTACAGGCGATAAACAATTTACAGTGGAGTTTCTCTACTGGATCTACAGTTAAATGTTTTTAGTAATGTTGATGATATTGGTGTGAAATATTTTTGGTCATGTAATGTTTCTGTAAATGTTAAAGTGTCTGTGATTAAGTTGTGATGTTGTAGATTTTGAGAAACTTCCAGTTTATGATTGGCTCTATCTTTGCCATAGTACTAATAAACTGCATTTGTTATTTATTGTAAAATTAGTTATATCATTTATGACAGTAGCCGCTACA
This sequence comes from Enchytraeus crypticus, assembly GCA_905160935.1. NCBI lineage: Eukaryota > Metazoa > Annelida > Clitellata > Enchytraeida > Enchytraeidae > Enchytraeus > Enchytraeus crypticus. The sequence goes on from CAJHZI010000425.1 coordinate 1,389,619, forward strand.
ATATTCCTGATTGTTCAACATACGGTGTTAAAACAAGCTTTATTTGTTAACTGTCACTCAGTATTGGTAATATCATTCACTAGAATTCAGCTGTCAGGTAATTTTATATTCGAGTAATATAAAAAGCTGGTAAAGCTATTGTTAATGTGAGTCTCCTCATTCGAAAGCGATGTCAGTGACGGGCGAGCCCAATATTTGAACCCCGCACATACTGATCCGCATTCAAATATCTTACCGACATGCCATTTAACCTGACAAATCAGAATAAATAAATATATTAGAAATAGTTATTTATTTATATGTTTACTGACATCATAACTTATTTATATTTTTATATTTAGTTATATATTTATTTATAGATATATATATATATATATATATATATATATATTTCTTTATATGTTTACCGACATCATAACTTATTTACTGTTATTTTGTGTCACGTAGTGTCGGCTACGGCTTTCTACAAGGCTCAGCCGGTGATTCAGTTTATGTGCGAGGTGCTGGACATGCAGGACATGAATGATCAGCGTAGACCTCTCTCTGACTCTCACAGGGTCAAGTTCACCAAGGAGATCAGAGGTATAGGCCGACAATGTAGTCTTGTTGTTGTTACTGTAACCATACTTATAACATTCCACCAGTAGTTATCTACAGAATATACTCATTCTTTGGTTTTATAGTTTATGTTATGCTGCGTACGGTTGGTATATTCATTTCATAATTATTACTTTATTGATTATCATTTTTGATGTAGTTAATACACTATAATAGTTAATATACTATAGTTAAGTCAGATTAATCTTCTGTTTCTTAGCTTTGTAATGGATAACTCTGATGGTAGAAAAGAAATTGTTGCGTAGATTTTTATCTCCTTACCCAAGTTAAACTGGGATTCAAGAGAAGAAGATGATGATGAATGTTGAATGTAATTTTTGTTAAATATGCATATTCATAGCTTAGTCTCTACTTAGTGTTACATGGATTGGGCAGGATTGAAGGTGGAGATTACCCACTGTGGCACGATGAGGAGGAAGTATCGCGTGTGTAATGTGACTCGAAGACCTGCCCAGACTCAGTCGTAAGTTATAGTCATTCGTGAGATCAGTTAATTTACAGATTCAGTTTCAACGGAAGTTCTGATATAATTGGACTGCTGGATTACGGTACAGTTTGCTGGATGATATTTAAGCCAATGAAATTGTGGACTTCATAGTAATAAATAACGTTGCTAGTTAGTCGCAGTGCCTAAGCAACTTTTTGTTATAGATAAATAATGATTGAATACTAGTATTTATATTAGACATTCTATTCATTCATGTCTGCTGTTCCCTCTATTCATCCTTTTATATGTAACGTTTGAGTTGCCTTTTACATTTTGTTATGATGTTAAGTAGAAAATTCCACAGTTTAAAATTGTCACTCTTGGCAATGCTTGCAGGTTTCCGCTACAAATGGATTCGGGGCAGACAATCGACTGCACTGTTGCTAAGTATTTCTGGGAACGGTACAAGATGAAACTGCAGTGAGTTTTCTTGACTATGAATTCAATATGAATTTAGTAGTTCTCTTTGCTATTATCGCCTTATCCAATGATGATGTCGAGGTTCTACCCCATACTGGCTTTATGAAAACCAGCTATTTAAAAAATTGCATTTACTTTAAAAAATGTATTCATCATGTTCTGTAAGCCCAAAAGTTTGTGGCATATTGAAAATTGAAAACAGATTAATGAAATACTGCATATTTTCTAATTTTGAATCACTCTAGTAAATTAGCCTATTGCATATAAGTCTTTGTGCTAATAGTCAGTATATATTCTAGATTAATAAAAATTCCAAAATTGTTGATTTCCTTGGTGTACAGGTTGTGACAAATGGTCAGTAGGGTGGACTATTCCTTTAAGACTTGTTTAACATTATGGTACTGCTACTGTTGTGGCTCATGTGCTTAAAAGTGATTAATATTTTTCATGTGATTAATAGTTTTCTGAATTAGCCTCGTTACTCTCGATGATCAGTGTAGGATCATTTTTAAAAGTTGTTAGTAATGCTAAAATGTTCAAGTTGAATGCGCATAAGTTTTATGGTGCTTAGAATATGATACGCTATAAATTAAATAATTTTTAATTAAGCCGTATTTTTCCAAGCTGTCAGCCACATACGGGTAAGGAATAGCCTTTTGTGAAAGGATTAATCTGGTAATCTCTGGAGTGCTCTGTATGGAGCGTGAAAGCAAACTCTGAGTATGAAATGTCTCACGGACCTGCCACTAGGCAGTGCGCTAGAGAGAGAATATCATACATAAACTAATAATAATTAATATTTTGATGTTATTTTGAGAAATGCTGATTGCCTATTAATATAGTATCACTACTATTTGTAGGTATCCCCACTTGCCATGTCTACAAGTGGGTCAAGAACACAAGCATACCTACCTTCCTCTAGAGGTACAATATTTATTTATTAATTCATTTTTACTGTTAACTAGGAGTATTATGTACGATGCCTTGCGTTTTCCTTATCAAGTGGCCAAACGTTCACGGTCGCTGCTGTTGCATGTAAACAACAGCAAAACATTTTGAATCTGAGTCAAAGCCATACGTTGAATGTAGATTAATTCTTATATTGATTTTTATAGATCTTGAAGTTGGGTTATTTTTGCAGATAATGCAGCTGATAACTGTAAATAAATGACAATTGAAAGTGCTGTTGATGATTATAACTTCTAGGTTTGTAACATCGTGGGTGGACAGAGATGTATTAAGAAACTGACAGATCTACAGACATCCACTATGATCAAGGTAAGAATTAAAATAACATTATTCCTCCAAAAACAATTGACCAATTGAACATAAAGACGTCAACTGTTAGTGCGGTTAACTTAGTATATAACTCAATCTCTTTTGAACATCTGACTATTAGCTTACGTCATCAATTAGTGTTGGCAGAGAAGTACACTAGGTAACAGAAACTCTTGTAACTGTGGTAATTGTATAATATTTGTCCCCATGAACGCTTTTGAGTTCTAATATAAAAGCTTTTATATTTTATTAAAACCAGTAAAGCCAATGTTAACTTCAAGTTCCTCACTCGAAAGCAATGTCAGTGACGGGCGAGCCCAGGATTTGAACCCGCAAAATAGTGATCCGCAGTTGAATATCTTACCGACATTGCCACTTGCTCTAGCCAGTTTATTTATTTTGTTTATATACATGTATATATATCTTTATTACGCCACTTGGGCTACTAAAATACATACAGAACGTAAAAATACTATATGTTGAAGTTGTCTAACTACATTGAGTTTAAATTTCACTGGATGTTTTAGGTTACTGCCAGGCCTGCACCAGACAGAGAAAGGGAAATCAATAATCTGGTAAAAGTTTTGATTTTATTGTATATATGTTGTGCTGCATTTTTCATGAAATCGTCTGAATTATCATACTTTACTCTAATTGCAGTTATTACACAAAATCTGATAAAATGTAGCATACCAATATTTGTGCAGTATTTTTCTAATCACTTATTCTGTTATTGGATATGCTGTTATGGCTGCTAGGGTCTGAAAGGGGATTATTTCCTCCATGTGTGATCCCATGACGTGGACCATGCATTCATTCATATTTTGTGCATCTGTTCTTATGAAAATATTGGCTCCAACCCCCACTCCTCCAATGAAATATTGACTCTTACCCCCTCCCCAATGAAAATATTGACTCCTACCCCCCTCCCCAATGAAAATATTGATTTCTACCCCCCTCCCACCTCCACAGGGCGCCGCACCCAAACCAAATGAAATGTTGTCACTGAGCAACTCATATTATTTATCATATATTAGACTGCATTTTTAAAGAGCTTTCATTCTTGATTTTTTGCTTTTCATTTAAAACAGCGTGAAATTACAGTTGTTCTTACTCGGGTTTTAACTAATTGTTATTAATTGTCAATTAATTAATTACTTATTAATAGTAATTGCTATTAATTGTCAATTAATAAAATGTTAATTAATATATCGTATTACATTGTAGGTGCGCAAAGCAGATTTTAACAATGACCCCTACCTCAAGACGTTTGGCATCAACGTCAGCAGCAGAATGACTGAAGTTCAAGGTCGAGTGCTGCCGCCTCCTAGACTCCAATATGGTGGAAGGGTAAGTCCTTCTAGAGCTCTTTATCTGCATGAATTTTCTTCGCAAAATTTCTACTGTGTACTGTCCTACTAAGAACTGTTAAAACTAATGTTAACGTCACTTTCCGCACTCGAAAGCAATGTCAGTGACGGGCGAGCCCAGGATTTGAACCCCGCACATACTGATCCACAGTCCAATATCTTACTGACATCGCCACTGGCTCCAGCCGGTAACTACTACTGCATACTAGCCAGATACTACTGACAACATTGATATTAGCTTTTTTATTGATTGACTTTGGTATGTATTGAGACAGGCCAAGATTAGGTGTGTTAGATGAAGTAAAGACCCACTCATATGTGGACATGAAGAGGAAAACGGAAGACAGAGAAGAGTGGAGGCCTTACATACCATGGATCTGCCGATAGGCAGTGCAGTAAGAGAAAGAGAGATGTATTAATTGAATTACAGACTTAATTTTTATCGTAACTAGTGGACTGAAATTATCGTACTGGTTGATGTGTTACTTGTAGACAAAGGCTCAAGTTGTGCCCACTCAGGGTGTGTGGGACATGAGGGGCAAACAGTTGTATCAGGGCATACAAATACGCGTCTGGGCCATCGCTTGTTTTGCTCCTTCAAGAGCAGTCGGAGAAGAATCCTTGAGGTTTGACGCTCTCTTGTCCAATCTATTAAACTATAAGGTTGTAAAATCTCTAACTTCTATATTATATATTTTATTGTATATTTTATTTCTATATATTTTATATTTTACTCTGTTTCGATTGTTCTGATTATATAATTAGTAAAACATGGAAGTGTAAGCTAAAATATTTTAAATAATGGATAAGATTTTACAGTTGTTATTTTTATAATTAGTAAAACATGGAAGTGTAAGCTAAAATATTTTAAATAGTTGATTAGACTTTACAGTTGTCATTTATTAATTATTTGAGTTGCTTTTGTAGTTTATTACAATATTTCATCATCATCATCATCTTTCCTTAAATCCCAATTTAATTAGGGTCAGAATGCGAATAGACTTTCTCCAGTCCTCTTCGTATCCCGACCCTAGTTAAACTGGGATTTAAGGGTAGATGATGATGATGATGATTAAATATTGTAACAAATTACAAAAGCAACAATTACAATTGATTACAATATTTAATTCATATAATTATGAATGTGAACAGGAACTTCTCTCAACAGCTGCAGCGTATCTCTAACGACGCTGGAATGCCCATAATGGGTCAGCCGTGTTTCTGCAAGTACGCGGCTGGGGCAGATCAGGTTGAGCCAATGTTCAGATACCTTAAGAACACCTACCCAGGTCTGCAGCTCATCGTCGTCGTGCTGCCGGGGAAAACCCCTGTGTATGGTATGTGACCTCATTCTTTCAGTTATTTTATTGAAATATTCATCATCATCATCATCTTCCCTTAAATCCCAGTTTAACCAGGGTCGGGATACGAATAGACTTTCTCCTGTCATTGAAGTTTATCCATTCGTTTAAGTTTTGTGGCAACTACTGGAGCCTAGGCGCTCACCAACCAAATGCCCTGTCTGACGTTGGTATGGATCTTAGTATTTTATTGAAATATTAATTAAGATTAAAAACATTCAGTGTTGGCAACGTGCCAACAATTTTTGCTATCGCTGCAACAACAGATCAAGTAGGTGCAGGGCTCATATCCGGTTATCTCCCCATCATTGACGTGTTATCGAGCAGGAAACTGACATTAAATCTGACTTTTATAAACCATACTACTTATTACGCGCATCATTTGATTAGTTTATTACTAACTAGCCTCTCCTAGTTCTTTGGATATATGGTATGGGATGTACAGTGTAATTTTAATATTGATCAACATTGTATGTAATTCTAATATTGTATGTGGCTAATTAAAGTATATGATCAGATCATTTGTTCTTAAATCATTTCATATCGGGCAATCGCTATCTGAACATAGTTGTATTTAACGTTGTTTAATGTTGTAACTTATCGGAGTAGTGTTTAAACTGCTGCAGCTGAAGTGAAGCGTGTGGGTGAGATCATGTTCGGTCTGGCCACTCAGTGCGTGCAGGCCAAGAACGTGAACAAGACCTCGCCGCAGACTCTGTCTAATCTCTGTCTCAAGATTAACGTCAAGCTCGGAGGCATCAACAGCATCCTACTGCCCAGTATCAGGTAGTCTGCTTTTCTGCTGACTTTGTATAAAATAAACAAATCGTTCCTATCACTTTTAAAGTATATATACTTGTATTTCTAATCTTAATGGTTATACATACTTTCATGCTAGTTTGAATTTAGAATGTCTCAATATCTTAGAGGTAACGTCATGAAGTTTTAAATGACAGATCCTGAGGTGAATTGAACTCTCGCGGGTTCAAATCCCAGCCGCGCTGATCTGAGAGTAAAATCTCAGATATTCACTGGACTGGTTATACGGAAAACGGACTAAATTGCCTAACAGTTTAAACATGTGGTATTAAAAGTGATAGATATCGACACGGTTGATCATTTCACTATAATGCGTATTTACTTTTTTCTTGTTGATGCTACAAAGCTTAAGGATAGCAGTGTACTGTATATGTAGTATATTGCATTGTATTGCATACTGTAGTGTATTTTGTGTTACAGACCTGCAGTGTTCAGAGAACCCGTAATATTTCTGGGAGCAGACGTCACTCATCCTCCATCTGGGGACAGATTTAAACCATCACTGTCCACTGTACGTAGCGCTTGGATGTTTAATAGTATAATGTATTGTAATAGTTTAACGTATTGAATGCTTAACGCTTCAATAATATTTAATAGTCTCTGTCCGTTTTTAATTCACTTCATTTGTTTATTGATATTTCTGTATTATTATTGCAATTTTACGTCTCCATTATCATTTGCCTTTTTCTCTACTGCTTATAATACAAGCAATAATTTAAAAAGCTGGTACAGCTGAGGTTAACGTCAGTTTCCTTACTCGAAAGCGATGTCAGATTCGCTTTATCAATTAGCTTTATTTTTAGAAATATAAAGCAATTCTGTGTACAATGTATAATGAACGAATTGTAAGCAGTATTTTTATTAATTGTTGTTGTTTGAACCTGTGCAGATGACTGATCCGATTGTGCTTGGAAGCGACAATACGACCCTACCAAACGTAGAGTACTGTTCTAAGCCATCAATAGCCGCTGTGAGTGACCTTTAAAATCATTAGATCAACTGCATAGCGTATGAAAATAAGCTAATGCACAGAACAGGGTGAAACCAATAAAAACTATGTATATTTATGTGCTTGTTTACTTTATTTGCTGTTATGTCTTGGAATCCTTTTCAGTTGTTTAGATAACTTTTTGATTTTTATAGTAATTTCACTGGCTTATTATTTTATTTATGTTATGTCATAGAAATTGCGGGCCAGAGGTATGTGAAGATTTAAAAAAATACTGAGATGATTTACTAAAACAGCAAATTCCACTAATTAAAGTATATAGAAAATTATGCATGACAAATCTGAAAACAACACGAAATGCATACAGTGCAACTGTATGCATTTCGTGATGTTGAAACTGTTGCAATCGCATGCAAGCTGCTTCTTATGTATAGTATATGTTGCCTGTGTATCACACAAAGATTGATATGCACATTTTATGTGCATAGCGTATTGTTTTGTAATATGTATATATATATATATATATATATGTATATATATATATATATAATATATATATATATATATATTATATATATATATTATATATATATATATATTTTTATATATATATATATATATATATATATATATATACACGTACGTACATACATATGTAGTTATATACATGCGTACATATATACAAAGATACATACATACATACATACATACATACATATATACATCTGTGTATTACTGCATATCATTTTGATGTGTTGGTGTATCAGTCACATGTATTTACACATTTACGATGTTGTCTCGTATCTCACGCAGGTCGTAGGCAGCATGACAGATGGATAAGATAGGTAACGTAGGTGGTAGGCAGTTTGACAATGCACTATATTATCTAATGTAGGTGGTAGGCAGCATGGACGCCCACCCTAGCCGCTACTCGGCCACTGTGCGGGTGCAGCCACACCGGCAGGAGATCATCCATGACCTCGCCACCATGGTGCGGGACCTCCTCATGCAGTTCTACCGCTCCACTCACTTCAAACCCACGAGAATCATCTTCTATCGGGACGGTGTGAGCGAGGGACAGTTCATGACGGTGCTGATGCATGAGCTGAGAGCCATCAGAGAGGCGTGCATGAAGCTGGAGGTGGGCTACCAGCCTGGGATAACCTTCATCGTCGTGCAGAAGAGACACCACACCAGACTGTTCTGCTCTGATAGGAGAGACCAGGTGAGTCGTCGTGAGGCGGGACTGAATAATAATAATACTAATAAAGGTTTAACGGCCGTTTCCTCATCCAAGGATGATTTCAGGGACGTCCCCACAGCACACAGCACTGCAGATCAATTCACCCAGACCAATCTGCAAAAGAAATGTGAAAAATTGTGGCGAATTGAGCGTAGCGTTGTAATTTATTGAGCTTGTATAGAGATGGAGTTCATTAGTATTGTTAGCATAGTATTTCGTAGAGGAAGATCCTTAATACATGTGTACTTGTTCGAATTGCCAACATAGTTGGCAATTCATTGCCAACAACAATGCTGTCGCTTCATTGGCTGCTTCATTAAAAATCGTTTCTGAGTATAGTAATTTTTATGTGATTTACTCCAATGATGTGAAATGTTGTTGTTGTTAGACTGGTAAGAGTGGTAACATACCTGTGTGAACGTGACGTCACTTAATAATGTGAACTGTTGTTGTTGTTAGACTGGTAAGAGTGGTAACATACCAGTGTGAACGTGGCATCACTTAATAATGTGAACTGTTGTTGTTGTTAGATTGGTAAGAGTGGTAACATACCAGTGTGGACGTGACGTCACTTAATAATGTGAACTGTTGTTGTCTGTTGCTGTTGTTAGACTGGTAAGAGTGGTAACATACCTGCTGGTACCACTGTCGACGTGGGCATCACTCACCCAACTCAGTTTGATTTCTACCTGTGCAGCCATGCTGGAATACAGGTTTGAATTAACTCGTTTAGAATTGTGTAGTTGCACTGTAGTATCAAGTCCAAGTGAAGACTGGAATACAATATGTATGCTTGTACCTTTTTTAATTTCCTGTTTTCTTTTAATTTCCAATTTTTCTTTTAGTATCTTATTTAATTTCCTGTGAGATTTAGTGTCTGTGAGAGTTCTTCTATCTAAAGTTTAATTAGAAGCTAAAGCCTCGTGTAACGTCATCGTCTTATCTCAAGAGCGCAATAATAACAGGGGAGCTTCTACTGATCAGTCTGCAGGTGGATAGCCTGTTACAGGCTCAACCTAAATGCAAAGGCTCAGTTCTGATAAATAAATGTTTAGGAATATCTGTGTTATCTTTATTTTGACAAATACAGCTTCAGTTTATACAAGACAAGTAATTTAGTTGTATCACTCTTGTTCAATGAACTGAAAGACCCACACTATGCACTGTGGAAGGACAACCTCTTTATCTATGCTAAATAATGCTAAACACTTATTATTAATGACCATTCATGATAGCATTCAACACTTTTAGAATGTGATTAAACTTTTGGACATTTCCTTATTAGAGTTTAAGTTATAGATTATTCCTTTACTTTCAGATGTTGTCTGAAATTTAGGTTCGTATATACAAGACTGGTTTAGTGATATATTGATTCAGTATATGTATTTTATATATATTTTACGTCTTATTTTTTATCAGGGAACCAGCAGACCGTCTCACTACCACGTGCTGTGGGATGACAACCACTTTAACTCAGACGACCTTCAGATGTTGACCTATCAGCTGTGCCACACGTACGTGCGCTGCACGCGCAGTGTCTCCATTCCAGCGCCCGCGTACTACGCTCACCTCGTCGCATTCCGCGCTAGATACCATCTCGTAGAGAAAGAACACGACAGGTTTGTTAAATGTTCTGTCGCTAACTCGTTTCTAAATCACGTGTTTATGGCTGTGGAGAAGTCGGTAAGATACTAAACCGCGGATCAGTGTGTGCGGGATTCAAATCCTGGGCTCACCCGTCACTGACATCGCTTTCGAGTAAGGAAACTCACGTTAACCTTAGCTTTACCAGCGTTTTACCATCATACAAGCGAGTAATGGTTACCAGTGAGTGACC